>JAPZVO010000357.1:0-45784 GCA_029962745.1 Echinometra lucunter
ACTTGCTGAATATGTAAACACTGAAGAAAGTACATTATTTTCATGTACTGGTACATACAGGCTGTGTTGTGCTGCAAAAGTTGACAAATAGATATTCTGTTGTTTTTTTCTTATGTATAGTTTACGTGGATATTGTGTGTGATGAATACCATCTACGCTTTCAAGGTTATGTATATATATATTTTTTTTAAAGAAATTGTCTTGCCTGCAAACATGTGAAGTTATAGTTCTAATGTTTTTTTTTTCGATACAAACATATGCCATGCCTTGCTCGAGAAAAGCTGCCAATGAATTTAAGAAATACATGTATCCTACCATTTTATTCTATTCTGATGTATTTCTTTCACAGTTATATATACAGGTATATATATATTTTTTGAAGAAATTGTCTTGCCTCCAAAGATGTGAAGTCATAGTTCTAATGTTTTTTTTTTATATACATACATATGCCATGCCTTGCTTGAGAAAAGCTGCCAATGAATTTAAGAAATACATGTATCCTGCCATTTTATTCTATTCGATTTATTTCTTTCATGGATATAAGTGTGTGAATGGTCGTACTTTATTTCCTTTTCAGGGTGTTTTGTCTTGCCATCAATGGGCTTTCATTCCACATGTTTATCATGTGAAAAATGTGTAGGATAAGTATTCATATCGTTATTTATTATACATGTACTAATGCATTCCTTAGTGTCGTATGCCGGAAAAACACTTTCGAGGGATAAAAACACAACAAAAAAAGTAACTTCACCCCTAAACAAAATGCTGTAACTTTCAACGAAGAGGTTTTGAGCAGAATGAATTGGCATGAATCTTTCTACACTAATTTAACCAAACTTCTGTGAGAAAATGAGATTGATCCGTCAATTCATGCGTGAGTGAGCAGGCACTAAAGGAAAAATGTCACTTTTTAAAATTCACAGCATCATATCATGACTTTGAGTCAAGGATATCGGAACACATTTCAGTTTTCAGCGTTTGAAGGCATGCATCATGAATTTCATGTGCTTCCAACATACCAAATGACCTGAGGGCCAAATTTCACGCTTGAGTGAGCACAAGGTGAAAATTGCAAAAACTGCAGTTTTGACATCTTTCGCGCGGTAAATTTGATCGAATGCAAAGCAATTTCGTGTTTTAGACTGGTGTTTGCAACTTTTGCAATTGATACCTATTGAATCACGGTTGAATGGACACGTAATAAAAACAAAATATCACCGTATTAAAATTTTCAAGTAATTATTGCTTTATTTTTGTGCACTAAAAATCATATTGATAGCATTTTTAGCATGTTTATATGACCGGTGTACATGTATCAATGATCCCGTGGCATTTTCATGGAAAGTTCACGCTTCAGTGAGCACGTGGGACTGGAAAAGTTTCATTTTTCACTTATGGAACCAAACTCAATTGCTTAATTTGGGTAACCATCATAAGTCTTTATGGGGAGTTCATCTGATTTGATTTTCATCGAAATCCCGATCTCTTACGCTTCAGTGAGCAAAAGAGGCGAGAAAATCATGAAAATGAGAAGAAAATTTAGCACTTTGTCCCAGCTCCGTGCTGCACCGGATACTTAATTTGGCGTAAGATCCTGTTTGTTTGTGACCTCAGGAAGATATATGCCAACTTTCATGAAAAAACTCACTGTAGAATGAACAATAATCATTAATGAAAAATAGGCCACATTTCACGTTTTGTTTCCTTCCCCATTGACAATATGTACAGTAAGGGAGCAGAGTTTTAACAAAAGTGAAATTTGGCCTATTTTTATTGATGATTATTGTTCATTCTACAGTGAGTTTTTTCATGAAAGTTGGGACATATCTTCCTGAAGTCACTAGCTAAGAGGATCTTACGTCAAATTAAGTATCCAGTGCGGCACGGAGCAGGGACAAAGTGCTAAATTTTCTTCTCATTTTCATAATTTTCTCGTCTCTTTTGCTCATTGAAGCGTAAGAAATCGGGATTTCGATGAAAATCAAATCAGATGAACTCCCCATAAAGACTTATGATGGTTACCCAAATTAAGCAATTGAGTTTTGGTCCATAAGTGAAAAATGAACTTTTCCAGTCCCACGTGCTCACTGAAGCGTGAACTTTCCATGAAAATGCCACGGGATCATGTACACCGGTCATATAAACATGCTAAAAATGTTATCAATATGATTTTTAGTGCACAAAAATAAAGCAATAATTACTTGAAAATTTTAATACGGTGATATTTTGTTTTTATTACGTGTTCATTCAACCGTGAATTAATAGGTATCAATTGCAAAAGTTGCAAACACCAGTCTAAAACACGAAATGCTTTGCATTAGATCAAATTTACCGCGCGAAAGATGTCAAAACTGCAGTTTTTGCAATTTTCACCTTGTGCTCACTCAAGCGTGAAATTTGGCCCTCAGGTCATTTGGTATGCTGGGAAGCACATGAAATTCATGGTGCATGCCTTCAAACGCTGAAAACTTGAAATGTGTTCCGATATCCTTGACTCAAAGTCATGATATGATGCTTGTGAATTTTAAAAAGTGACATTTTTCCTTTAGTGCCTGCTCACTCACGCATGAATTGACGGATCAATCTCATTTTCTCACAGAAGTTGGTAAATTAGTGTAGAAAGATTCATGCCAATTCATTTTGCTCAAAACCTCTTCGTTGAAAAGTTACAGCATTTTGTTTAGGGGTGAAGTTACTTTTTTTGTTGTGTTTATATAGATGAGATACATGTATATACACATGTTTATGATACTCTCCACTTGCTGTGGGCATTTTCTTTGTGAGCACTGTCAGTTTACAATTCTACCAAATAACAAAACTTGACATGTGGCGATCAAAAGTCATGTTTTTTTTTTTTTTTGAAAAGGTAATTTTTATGTACATATACCGGTAAGTTATATTTGATTTGATGCATATTTACATGCTATACATTTATTTCATTTTAATTGATATTCCTGACACGACTGGTACATGTACATGCATACATTTCAGTTCATAGTACTTTGCCTGTTGACTTATCTTTAAATGAAATTACTGATATTGTTGAGTGAAAAAAAGGATGTGAAGTTATATGCTTATATTTCCATGCATGTATGTTTTAAGTAATAATTTGCTCATCACGAATGTCATGTTATAGCAACATGATGTTTTTTTAGATTACGGGTGTGCAAAATTGTTTGATGTGCATTACAGCACATGTCATTGATCTTATGAGGCTGTTATATTGTATTACAGTTGATGTAATCCAACTTTCTAAGGTTTAAAAATTGTTTTCACCTCTATCTGCTTAAATCTTGCCCTTTACCAGTCTAGGTGACTTCCTTGGATACTTGTTTTCCATGTAATAAATTTTAACTTCTTGATGTAAAAGTACATATATTTTTCACCTTTCATTTGATAGAGCTTTGTCTCATATTTGTGCAGTCATGAGAGGGAGTGAACGTGGTCAAGAGACATACAAAATTGTGAAGAGGGCAGAAGAAAGGAAGGGAAAGTGTGTGGGAGAAGGGAAATGGAGTGAGGGAGGCAGTGTGTGAGAAAGAGGACAGGGCTGCGTTTCACGAAACCGTCATAAGTCTAACTTCTTGGACATCCCATTGAAACGTATGTTGTAGAATTAACACGCCTTTCTATGGGATGTCCATGAACTTAGACTTATGTTGGTTTCTTGAAACGCAGCCCAGGGTTACTGCGACCAGAATTTCGAATGGAGTCTTGACTTCAAGTTAATGGGCTGGGGAGAATATTTTATTGCATTAGAAAATTTCCAAACCAAGCAATGTAAGCTAGCAAATCATTTGAAAATTAATAGCATCTGCAAGAGGGATAGAGAAAGATAGAGAAAGATAGAGAAGAAAGTAGGAGTAGGAGTAGGACCGGGGAGTAGGATACAAAACAAATATGCATGTACATTCAAATCATGTAGTGAAATGAAAACCTGCTGTGAGGATTAATTTTTAGATGCTACCAGAGTAAACAAAGAAAACCAGTGTAAACAAAGAGAGCCTATAGCAAAGTTCCAACATGTTAAAATCTCATTCTCTATCGATGTAGCATGATAGTATGTGGCCATAATATAGACCGAAGGGCTCAAAGGAATTACAGGTGTCTCAAACAATTTACTCTCGCACGAAGCTGCGAAACGAAGGGGAGCTGGTAACACAAAAACAAGCACATGGGACTGGATACTGAGTAGTCGTATTTAATAAGTTATTTCCCGAGTATTTAACCTTTCATAAGACTTCCAATGAAAGAAATATTATTTAAAAATACAAAACAAACATTGATTCGCCAAATAAATGCCCGAACCAGATATCTGGAAGGAGAAAAGAACAAAAAGGTTGACCGTAAAAATGACGTAATTTTGCTGGCGGAAATAGACCAATCAGAGATAAGGATTAATTATCGGCGCAAGGAACGAAATTCGAGTTGTAAATAGTGGCGAAAAAGTGTGCTCTTGACCCGATTAAACACATATCTCACCCAAGAATGGGATTATTAGCAAGGCAAAACTACATTTTACGGAAAAAATGTTGAAATTTCCGGGCTCAAGAATGATTTCATGTCAAAATCTTCATTTTTCCAAACACAAAAATAAAATTTATTTTTCGTAAGTTTCTCGGACGATTTCACCATTTTAATTACGTATTTTTGGGAAATTATATCAATATCACGCTAGAATCATCTTTTCTCTACCTGAATGTGAAGTTATTTTGGTGAATATACGACGATTTGACAGAATAATAAAAGCATGAAAAGACGTGTCCAAATTGACCGACAGGGGTCAAATCAAGGTCACCGCAGAAGCGAATTACGTGAAAGAAAGGATTTTTTTGCGGACCTGCGGACTGGCTGTCTCTTAATGCGATAAATTTATGATAAACCTCTTTTTCCAGTGCCATCCAAGGTGAGAAACCTAACCGAGTCTGGAGCGACCACTGATTCGGTGTCCGCAAGTTGGTCTCCACCTGATGAGGTGTACGATGGATACAGGGTAGTGTGTTCGAACGGATCCAAGAATGGACCAAATGACGTTACTTTTAATACAACGATGTTTACCTGTAACGATCTACCAACTCCTGGAGAGACGTACATCATTACAGTCATCACACTAAGTGGGGATAAAGAAAGCGAACCATGTTCGATAAACATTACAACATGTAAGCTAGTAATGATGAATACTTCCGATCAGCATTTCATTCTGTTTGTATTGTCATGACTGTCATGACTGTGGTACATCTGTCTCTATCACTAATTATATTCGAAGCTGCGTGCCAATGGCCATGTAAGCCGCAAGATGAAATCACATTTCAAAACGGACAAAGTATACAGAGAACCATTCGCAAAAGATTTTCTTGGTAAACGCACTGTTATCGATTAGTTGCTTTGGGCCAAGTTTTATTTATTTGTTTTGTAGTTCATTTAGATTATAACCTTTTTACGACTCTTAATATTTCACTGACATGACCAACGGTTTTGTTGTAACCCATTTCATTCTTTTAAAGGAGAAGTCCAGACGATTTCTTTAAAATTACACTATAAAGCTTAAAATTCACGCTAACAGACAATGCTACTTTCATTTATCAAAGTGATTTCTGTGATTTTTAAATACCGATTAAGTGTTGGCTTTTTTTACTCCGAATAATTGAATTTCCCACCGAAACCCAAATATGGTGATTGGTCGTGTGACGTAGGCGATACAGTTGCACTGCAAATGCGCACTTATTCTCTGCACATTCTCTATGCAAAATGCCGATATGTCTAGCATTTGGATGTACAAATCACACCAGTTCTGTTCCAAAGAGAAGTTTTTTGCAATCCCAATTCCCCTGACGGACAGGGAGAGATGTGCCAGATGGATTAATGATATTAGAACGGACAAATTCGACTTCATAACTTAGAAGTTTTCGAAGTTAAAGAAAGTGTGCGAAGACCACTTCGAGCCGGAATGTCGTACACGCATAACGCTTGCATCGCCTGGCCTGCCTGCGGTGCATTAGCTACGTCACTGGGCCCGGGTGCGAACTGTATCGTGGATGAAAATGGGCTCGTACTAGAACTACTGTTTATACAAGTTAATTGTTGATTACTCGGTAATCCTAGGGTATGTCGGGTAAAGGAAGACATTTTCTAGGAGCTGATTTTTTTCTCTTTATGATCCATGCTTACAAAATTCGCCTAGACTTCTCCTTTAATGCGATGAATTTATGATTAACCTCTTTTCCAGTGCCTTCCAAGGTGAGAAACCTAACCGAGTCAGGAGCAACCAGCGATTCAGTGTCAATAAGTTGGACTCCACCTGCTGGCGTGTACGATGGCTACAAAGTGGTGTGTTCGAACGGATCCAACGATGGACCGAATGTCGTTACTTCTGATACAACAACGTTTTACTTGTAACGATCTACCAACCCCTAACGAATTCTATACCATTACAGTCATCGCACTCAGTGGGGATAAAGAAAGTGAACCATGTCCGATTAACATTACAACATGTAAGCTAGTATGAATACTTACAATCCGCATTACATTCTATTTGTATTGTCATGATTGTGGTACATCTATTTCCATCACTTATATTCGCACCTGTGCGCCTTTGGCCATGTTAGCCATGTTAGCAGCAAGATGAAATCACAGTTGAGAACGGACAAAGTAAAAAGAGAACCACTCGCAAGATTTTTCCTTTGGAAACACACTTCTATCTGTCTTTTGCATTGGGACAATGATTATTCCCTTAAGTTTTATTTTTTCAGAGTGTAACCTTTATATGACTCTCAGTAATGACAAACGTTTTAACGTTTTAATTGTATTCGTTCTCTTAATGCGATAAATTTATGATAAACCTCTTTTTCCAGTGCCATCCAAGGTGAAAAACCTAACCGAGTCTGGAGCGACCACTGATTCGGTGTCCGCAAGTTGGTCTCCACCTGATGAGGTGTACGATGGATACAGGGTAGTGTGTTCGAACGGATCCAAGAATGGACCAAATGACGTTACTTTCAATACAACGATGTTTACCTGTAACGATCTACCAACTCCTGGAGAGACGTACATCATTACAGTCATCACACTAAGTGGGGATAAAGAAAGCGAACCATGTTCGATAAACATTACAACATGTAAGCTAGTAATGATGAATACTTCCGATCAGCATTTCATTCTGTTTGTATTGTCATGACTGTCATGACTGTCATGAATGTCATGACTGTGGTACATCTGTCTCTATCACTAATTATATTCGAAGCTGCGTGCCAATGGCCATGTAAGCCGCAAGATGCATTCACATTTCAAAACGGACAAAGTATACATAGAACCATTCGCAAAAGATTTTCTTGGTAAACGCACTGTTATCTATTAGTTGCTTTGGGCCAAGTTTTATTTATTTGCTTTGTAGTTCATTTAGATTATAACCTTTTTACGACTCTTAATATTCCACTGACATGACCAACGGTTTTCGTTGTAACCAAATTCATTCTCTTAATGCGATAAATTTATGATTAACCTCTTTTCCAGTGCCATCCAAGGTGAGAAACCTAACCGAGTCAGGAGCAACCAGCGATTCAGTGTCAGTAAGTTGGTCTCCACCTGATGGCGTGTACGATGGCTACAAAGTGGTGTGTTCGAACGGACCCAACGATGGACCGAATGTTGTTACTTCTGATACAACAACGTTTACTTGTAACGATCTACCAACCCCTAACGGATTCTATACCATTACAGTCATCGCACTCAGTGGGGATAAAGAAAGTGAACCATGTCCGATTAACATTACAACATGTAAGCTAGTATGAATACTAACAATCCGCATTACATTCTATTTGTATTGTCATGATTGTGGTACATCTATTTCCATCACTTATATTCGCACCTGTGCGCCTTTGGCCATGTTAGCCATGTTAGCAGCAAGATGAAATCACAATTGAGAACGGACAAAGTAAAAAGAGAACCACTCACAAAAGATTTCCTTGGTAAACACCAGGCCGGTTCTAGATCAAAGGAATCGGGGGGGGGGGGGGGGGGAGGCTACTGGGAGCTTGGGGGATATGTGCCTGAGCTAGAGCAAAGCGACTGAAAGTAGGGAGGGGTATACCCCCCCCCCCCCCCCCCATACACAAGCACACACGCGAGCGCGCGCGATAGGGACTTTCGAAAATACACATCTACTATTTTTTTTTTTTTATAGATTTGAGAGCCAAAAGAACCACTTCTTGCTATAATAGTTTTGTCATCAAAATACACACTAGACTGACATATTTAAATGGTCTATTTGGCCATCTCTCTACACCTCCCTTCCTGTGATTTAGGAACGTATAATGATATTTATCGGCATCTTCCGTTCTCACAGAGGGTATTGCGAATAGGTATATGGTCACAGGCTTTTAGCTCCTGAAAATTCATCTATTTTAGGTCAACTTTTCCGCTCCGGAATCATTGCAGCTATATAGACCTAACTAAGGCCTAACTAACAATTAGTGAATAGAATAACATAAACTTTGGATTAGGAGACAAGATGCAAACCTATTTCCTTTCTTATGAATAGTGATATAACTGGTATTGGTTAAGATCATTAAAATGCGAGAAAGCGAAGCGCGCAAGGGCTCCCAGGTTTTTCCTTTATCGTTTTTCCTCTTTATCCTTTCTATTTTCTACACCTCTTTAATAAGAGAGGTTTAATACAAGGACATTATATTAGAATCTGTATGAGATTAAAATTGCACTTATGTCGTCAAAAGTTTGGGGGCTTGAGCGACTTTGCTTAATTTTGTTCAGAGTATAACCTTTATGACTCTCAACCATGACCATTGTTTTAACGTTTTAATTGAATTCGTTCTCTTAATGCGATGAATTTATGATAAACCTCTTTTTCCAGTGCCATCCAAGGTGAAAAACCTAACCGAGTCTGGAGCGACCAGCAATTCAGTGTCAGCAAGTTGGTCTCCACCTGATGGGCTGTACGATGGATACAGGGTGGTGTGTTCGAACGGATCAAAGAGTGGACCGAATGACGTTACTTTTAATACAACGATGTTTACCTGTAACGATCTACCAACTCCTGGAGAGACCTATATCATTACAGTCATCACACGAAGTGGGGATAAAGAAAGCGAACCATGTCCGATAAACATTACAGCATGTAAGCTAGTGTGAATACACACAATCCGCATTACATTCTTTTTGTATTGTATTGTTATGGTTGTGGTACATCTGTTTCCATCACTAATTATATTCGAAGCTGCGTGTCTTTGGCCATGTTAGCAGCAAGATGAAATTACAATTGAGAACGGATAAAGTATACTGAGAACCATTCGCAAAAGATTTACTTGGTAAACGCACTTCGAGCTTTCTGTTGCTTTGAGACAGGTCTTATCCCTTTGTGATTAATTTTATTCAGATTATATGACCATGATGACTCTCAATATTCCATTGGTTTGACCAACTTTTTTACGTTTTAATTGAATTCGTTCTCTTAATGCGATGAATTTATGATAAACCTCTTTTTCAGTGCCATCCAAGGTGAAAAACCAAACCGAGTCTGGAGCGACCAGCAATTCAGTGTCAGCAAGATGGTCTCCACCTGATGGGGTATACGATGGATACAGGGTGGTGTGTTCGAACGGATCAAAGAGTGGACCGAATGACGTTACTTTAAATACAACGATGTTTACCTGTAACGATCTACCAACTCCTGGAGAGACCTATATCATTACAGTCATCACACGAAGTGGGGATAAAGAAAGCGAACCATGTCCGATAAACATTACAGCATGTAAGCTAGTGTGAATACACACAATCCGCATTACATTCTTTTTGTAGTGTATTGTCATGGTTGTGGTACATCTGTTTCCATCACTAATTATATTCGAAGCTGTGTGTCTTTGGCCATGTTAGCAGCAAGATGAAATCACAATTGAGAACGGATAAAGTATACTGAGAACCATTCGCAAAAGATTTACTTGGTAAACGCACTTCAAGCTTTCTGTTGCTTTGAGACAGGTCTTATCCCTTTGTGATTAATTTTATTCAGATTATATGACCATGATGACTCCCAATATAATTGAATTCGTTCTCTTAATGCGATGAATTTATGATAAACCTCTTTTTCAGTGCCATCCAAGGTGACAAACCTAACCGAGTCTGGAGCGACCAGCAATTCAGTGTCAGCAAGTTGGTCTCCACCTGATGGGGTATACGATGGATACAGGGTGGTGTGTTCGAACGGATCAAACAGTGGACCGAATGACGTTACTTTAAATACAACGATGTTTACCTGTAACAATCTATCAACTTCTGGAGAAACCTATGCCATTACAGTCATCACACTAAGTGGGGATAAAGAAAGCGAGCCATGTCCGATTAACATAACAACACGTAAGTCGAACCATGTGCATGTACTGACAATTATGTATGGTAAAGTTTGCTTACTTCCTCCATTCGATAATGTTTTCAATGTTTTCTCACACTAACCTTTCGACAATATAGGAAACAAAATGTTAATAGTTCGGCGTGGGAAAGAAAAGTTAGGATTAGAATCTCATACACAAACGCGGGGAGGGGGGGGGGGGGGGGGGGCAGGGGGGATGCATTTGATTTTTGCCATTCAAGGTGCATACGTCAGTAGCGTTATATAGTAGCGTTAGAGAGAGGACGTGTATTTCGGGAGTTCCTGATTGATTGCAGTTTTTGCCGCTTAACAAGTACCTTGAGAAATTTTTATACCGAGCTAAAGGGAAGGATACGGTGATGAGAATCGTGTGACTCGTTTTATTTGACAGGTTTTTTTTTAAGATTATGATAGGTTTTCATTATTTTTTTCTCAAAAATTTTCATTAATTTGGATGAAATTCTGAGCTTTTTGCACAACATAAAGAAATAAATGCTCGGTAGCCAAGTACGCGGGAGAGAGGGAGCGCAGGAGATCTGACGCGGAATTAACTTGACTACGTCACAATGGTACTTATTAACGTTGGAAATCTCCGTGTAAAGGAGTTGAAAGCCGAATTGCAGAAACGAGGACTTAACCGAAATGGGGTGAAAGAAACTCTCGTAAAGAGACTACAGAAGGAGATCGAAAAAGAAAATAATCAACATAACGACATCGGCAATGCTTCCGAAACAACTAACCAGCAAGAACCGAAATTTCATAACGATATGTATGAACTTCTGAACAAAATTCTATCGTCGGTACAAGAGGTTGCAACTAGATTATCCATACTAGAGCAGAAGTTCGATGATGAAAGGAATGAGTAAAGTTGCAGGAGATTGTGAAGGCCAGGCCAGTTCCGGACGCTGCTGTGAACGAAATCCTGTACTCGCCTACTGTCCCAACGGAGAATCGATTCGACATTCTCTCCGATGACGCCAGAGGTGATCAAAACCCCGGTCAATCTCCGTCATCAGATGATCATTATAGGCTTCGTTAGATGAAAGAGGGACCATACGAAACCCATGGCAGATTTTGGGGCTGCTTACACAGATTATGGAATGACCCATGACAGACGAATTTGCTGCTGTTTTGTGCCCGCCAGCCGCCCCCAAAGAGAGGCCCGAAGGCACTTTTCGTATGTTTGACTCAGGTCAAACATCCTATACCACTTAAAACAAATATGAAATGGTCAAGTCGATCTTAAAAAGTCCTGAAAAGGCTATGGCGGACGAATTTCCTGCCGCTTTGTGCCCGGAAGATTCCCCAAAGAGTGGCCTGAGGGCCCTTTTCATATTTTGACCTAGTTAGCATTTAAGACGTCACTTGAAACCAGTGCGAAAGGGTCAGGTCTATCCTACAGACTACCGAATGGGCCATGACAGACAATGTACTACTGCTTTGTGCCCGGCAGATGCCCCTAAATAGTGGCCCGCGGGCCTCTGTTTGACCTAGTCAACATACTAGGTATCGCTAACAACGAGTTTGAAATGCAAGCATATATTTCCAGTTTGTTTCAAGTTGAAATGGTCAGGTCGACCTTAAAAACTATCGAAATGGCCATGGCAGACAGATCTTCTGTTGCTAAGTGCCAGCCAGACGCCCCCCCCCCCCCCTCCGTCAAGGTCCCCCTAAAAGGGCCCTTGACCAGCAATATGAGGTACAATAGTATTCCTTTGGTTTTTAGATCTTTTCTAAAACTCAGTTTAGGCTATTGATAGCCACATTATAGTGATAAAATATCGAAGCCGTGGAAATTGTTAACGACAAAAGCGGCGAAGTCCTGAAAAGCGCAAGGAACAAGGCCAAGGACGGGGTGTGATTTTTTTCGTCAGTACTAGTGCACCCGACGCTAGAGGGCAGTACTTTTGAGACGATCTGAAGTGAGGGTGACGATGAAGACCGTCTATCAGCGACCTGATTGAAGAATAGCCATTTCCGGTCTAACGAACCTTATTTCATTTTGGGACTAACGAACCTTATTCCATTTTCGGACTAACGAACCTTATTTAATTTTCGGATTAACGAACCTTCGGAATAACGAACCTTAATTCATTTTCGGACTAACGGACCTTCGGAATAACGAAAAAAAAAATCATTTTCGAACTAGCGAATCTTCGGAATAACGAACCTTCGGAATAACGAACATCACCCATTTTTTTACCTATCACAATAACAGTAACCTCGAAACAAGGGATCTGTAGGGACGTGAAGCGTTTTTACATTTGGAGGAAATGGCGCCTCTTGCAAGATGAACCACACTGTTAAAATCTTTCTAGCAAGCGAAGCTAAAAAAAAAGACAAACTGAAATTTAAAAAAAATATCTCAGTTCCTCTTAAAACTTACCATCTCAACAGAGGCCACACCGCTATTTTAATTAAGGGGTCATTGTAGAAAACAATATTTGAAGAACAAACAAATTGATAACAAGTAACCATTCAATAAATAACTTGTATAATAATCTAGGCTGCAAAAACAGACCATTATTAACAATTCATTAGAATGAACTGGGTCTTGAGAAAAGCCTATCCAACATGCATGCTACTAGCTGTTTCAATATCATGAACAGCTAGAGTACATGATCCCTTTAGAACTAATTTAGTCTTCTGTTCAGACTGTAACGTGTTTCGACTGACCAGGGTTTGTGCCGGTAAATTCATGGTGATCGCACAATGTCAGATCCCACATTTTATTTTCTGATAATGATTTACGATTGCTTACACTAACGTACACCTCATAACGATAGAGAGGATGTGATTAATGGTATTGAAATGTGCAAATGTTTCAATTAGCTTTGATACATTCTGATATTCATGTGATCTTACTTCTTTCTCTCTTATTTTAAATTAGTATCTTCCTTGATCCTTCATGTCTCTTGATTGTACAAGAAAAGTATGCAAACTTCTAATCTTAATTTCGCGGCTGATCTTCGCAAATATTCTTTTTTATTTGGATGAGTATTATGTAAAGTTTCCTGCCCCTTTTCAAGTGTTTTGTTTCATTAGAACTATTTTGCCTTTGATTACAGATATTGATGACTGTAGTCCTAATCCATGTGAAAATGGTGGGACCTGTACAGATGACGTGAACTCCTACAGCTGTACCTGTGTTGCTGGTTACACTGGTGTGACGTGCTCTGGTAACTAATAATCTGATTCTAAATCCTTTAGTCTTGATAATGAACATCTACGCAGTAGCTCACCGATAACACGATAAAACGCACTTTGTCTACCGTGACTGTACCTGTGCCAGAGCGAGTGATTTTACAATCACTCACTCGGCGCTGCAGGGGCAGGGGGCGACCGCCCTCCCCCTATGATTTTTCCAGTGACCCCCTTATTTCAATTTCGGATTAACGAACCTTGGGAATAACTAACCTTGATTCATTTTCAGACTAACGGACCTTCGGAATAACGAGCCTTTTTTCATTTTCGGACTAACGAATCTTCGGAATAACGAACTTTCGGAAAAGCGAACCTTCGGCATAACGAACCTTCGGAGTATTCTAACCTTCGGAATAACGAACATCACCCGTTTTTCCCCCTATCACATTAACGGTAACCTCGAAACAAGGGATCTGTAGGGACGTGAAGCGTTTTTACATTTGGAGGAAATGGCGCCTCTTGCAAGATGAACCACACTATTAAAATCTTTCTATTAAGCGAAGCTATAAAAAAGACAAACTGAAATTTAAAAAAAATATCTCAGTTCCTCTTGAACCTTACCATCTCAACAGAGGCCACACCGCTATTTTAATTAAGGGGTCATTGTAGAAAACAATATTGGAAGAAGAAACAAATTCATAACAAGTAACCATTCAATAAATAACTTGTATAATAATCTAGGCTGCAAAAACAGACCATTATTAACAATTCATTAGAATGAACTGGGTCTTGAGAAAAGCCTATCCAACATGCATGCTACTAGCTGTGTCAATATCATGAACAGCTAGAGTACATGATCCCCTTAGAACTAATTTAGTCTTCTGTTCAGACTGTAACGTGTTTCGACTGACCAGGGTTTGTGCCTGTAAATTCATGGTGATCGCACAATGTCAGATCCCACATTTTATTTTCTGATAATGATTTACGATTGCTTACACTAACGTACACCTCATAACGATAGAGAGGATGGGATTAATGGTATTGAAATGTGCAAATGTTTCAATTAGCTTTGATACATTCTGATATTCATGTGATCTTACTTCTTTCTCTCTTATTTTAAATTAGTATCTACCTTGATCCTTCATGTCTCTTGATTGTACAAGAAAAGTATGCAAACTTCTAATCTTAATTTCGCGGCTGATCTTCGCAAATATTCTTTTTTATTTGGATGAGTATTATGTAAAGTTTCCTGCCCCTTTTCAAGTGTTTTGTTTCATTAGAACTATTTTGCCTTTGATTACAGATATTGATGACTGTAGTCCTAATCCATGTGAAAATGGTGGGACCTGTACAGATGACGTGAACTCCTACAGCTGTACCTGTGTTGCTGGTTACACTGGTGTGACGTGCTCTGGTAACTAATAATCTGATTCTAAATCCTTTAGTCTTGATAATGAACATCTACGCAGTAGCTCACCGATAACACGATAAAACGCACTTTGTCTACCGTGACTGTACCTGTGCCAGAGCGAGTGATTTTACAATCACTCACTCGGCGCTGCAGGGGCAGGGGGCGACCGCCCTCCCCCTATGATTTTTCCAGTGACCCCCTTATTTCAATTTCGGATTAACGAACCTTGGGAATAACTAACCTTGATTCATTTTCAGACTAACGGACCTTCGGAATAACGAGCCTTTTTTCATTTTCGGACTAACGAATCTTCGGAATAACGAACTTTCGGAAAAGCGAACCTTCGGCATAACGAACCTTCGGAGTATTCTAACCTTCGGAATAACGAACATCACCCGTTTTTCCCCCTATCACATTAACGGTAACCTCGAAACAAGGGATCTGTAGGGACGTGAAGCGTTTTTACATTTGGAGGAAATGGCGCCTCTTGCAAGATGAACCACACTATTAAAATCTTTCTATTAAGCGAAGCTATAAAAAAGACAAACTGAAATTTAAAAAAAATATCTCAGTTCCTCTTGAACCTTACCATCTCAACAGAGGCCACACCGCTATTTTAATTAAGGGGTCATTGTAGAAAACAATATTGGAAGAAGAAACAAATTCATAACAAGTAACCATTCAATAAATAACTTGTATAATAATCTAGGCTGCAAAAACAGACCATTATTAACAATTCATTAGAATGAACTGGGTCTTGAGAAAAGCCTATCCAACATGCATGCTACTAGCTGTGTCAATATCATGAACAGCTAGAGTACATGATCCCCTTAGAACTAATTTAGTCTTCTGTTCAGACTGTAACGTGTTTCGACTGACCAGGGTTTGTGCCTGTAAATTCATGGTGATCGCACAATGTCAGATCCCACATTTTATTTTCTGATAATGATTTACGATTGCTTACACTAACGTACACCTCATAACGATAGAGAGGATGGGATTAATGGTATTGAAATGTGCAAATGTTTCAATTAGCTTTGATACATTCTGATATTCATGTGATCTTACTTCTTTCTCTCTTATTTTAAATAGTATCTACCTTGATCCTTCATGTCTCTTGATTGTACAAGAAAAGTATGCAAACTTCTAATCTTAATTTCGCGGCTCATCTACGCAAATATTCTTTTTTATTTGGATGAGTCTTATGTAAAGTTTCCTGCCCCTTTTCAAGTGTTTTGTTTTTCATTTTCGGACTAACGAATCTTCGGAATAACGAACCTTCGGAATAGCGAACCTTCGGCATAACGAACCTTCGGAGTATTCTAACCTTCGGAATAACGAACCTTCGGAATAACAAACATCACCCGTTTTCCCCCCTATCACATTAACGGTAACCTCGAAACAAGGGATCTGTAGGGACGTGAAGCGTTTTTACATTTGGAGGAAATGGCGCCTCTTGCAAGATGAATCACCCTGTTAAAAAATATTTCTAGCAAGCGAAGCTAAAAAAAAAAAAGATAAAGAGAGAGAGAGAGAGAGGGAAAGACAAACTGACATTAAAAAAAATAATAACTCGGGTTCCTCTTGAACCTTACCATCTCAACAGAGGCCACACCGCGATTTTAATCAAGGGGTCATTGTAGAAAACAATATTTGAAGAACAAACAAATTGGTAACAAGTAATCATTCAATAAATAATTTGCATAATAATCTAGTCTGCAAAACAGACCGTTATTAACAATTCATTAGAATGAACTGGGTCTTGAGAAAAGCCTATCCAACATGCATGCTACTAGCTGTTTCAATATCATGAACAGCTAGAGTACATGATCCCCTTAGAACTCATGTAGTCTTCTGTTCAGACTGTAACGTGTTTCAACTGACCAGGTTTTGTGCCTGCAAACTAATGTTGATCGCACATTGTCACATTGTACTCCTTATTTTCTGATAATGATTTACGATGGCTTACACTAACGTACACTTTTATAACGATAGAGAGGATGGGATTAGGAGTATTAAATTGTGCACACGTTTCACTGAAATTTGAAACATTCTAATAGTTATGTGATCTCACTTCCTTATATAAAATTAGTATCTACGTGTACATGTACGTTGATTCTAAAGATGTCTTTGGACTGTACAACAAAAGTATGCAAACTTCTAATCTTAAATTCTTAGCTGATCTACTCAGATATTGTTTGTTTTGTTTTACGTGAATGAGAATCATGTAAACTTTCCCTCCCTTTTTCAAGTGTTTTGTTTCATTAGAACTATTTTTTTAATTACAGATATTGATAACTGCAGTCCTAATCCATGTGAAAATGGTGGGGAATGTACAGATGGCGTGAACTCCTACACTTGTACCTGTGCTGCTGGTTATACTGGCGTGAACTGTTCAGCAAGTAACTTATAATCTGATTTCCAATCCTTAAAGCTTGACTCTAGTTTTTGTCCCCGGGGGGGGGGGGGGGGGGGAGAGTCACTTCCATTGAAGAGTGGACAGCATCCGCGAGAATCGTCCTAAAAAAGCACTCTAAACGAGGATTCAAGGGCAGGCCGCTAGGACACCCTAAACAAGGATTATGTGCAGATGTCCCAGATTTGCACACCCTAAACAGGGATTTCATTAACTGTTGGGATATTCATACCCTAAACGCGAATATTCCCATTTTCATACCTTGAGAGTGATAGTGGGGTCCATTGAAAGTTTGGAGTTGTTTTTATCTCGAGATAATTCACTGTCTCATTATGTTTTACACAGGCGTTATAAGATTTTCCGTTCACGGGTCGTGTTACAGTCGGTCCCGCAGTCGGTGCAAATTACATACCCTTTTCGCGTTTTAGATGATCGTGATTTAGGGGGCCTTTTTTTTCATTTTTGGGGCGTTTTTGACACTCTATTCGCGTTCCGCGCGTTCCGCGCCTACACCTGAAAAAATGCCCCTTTTCCGCGGTTTTTTCTCGCGGATGCAGTCCACTCTTCAATGGAAGTGACCCCCCCCCCCCCTCCGCCGGGGGGTTTTGTAAATCTCAGAAAAGTATCTTTCCTACTTCAATTCATTGCCAAATGAGATGAGAGACTGTATCATAAAACCTTTATGATGTATAGGATACTGACTAAAAACTCATTTATGTGGGTGTATTTTACAATCAAAATGTCAAACCTTTAATTTTCGGACCCCCCGAAAACATTGTCAACACAGCATCACACAGTGCCCGTACACATATAAAACCAATGGGAGTTTCATTTGCCCGCACGTACACAGCGAATTGCTGTGTATTTTACGCCGAGCTCCTGCTCGTCGGCGTGGAGGTGTCGGAGCATACCGTTGAGTGTGACCGTTATATGCGTTTCACTCGTACATTTACACTAAAATTCGTCGGAATTCGCGTGGAAGGAATGTCACATAATTTACCACATATATCTTTTCATGCAAAATGGACGATATCATAAATATAGTGCATGTCCTGGAGTTGAATATACCGTAATATGTGCATCCATAGTTTTAGAATTTCTCAAGTGCATTATATGTTACCGAGGCCGTAGGCCGAGGTGATATAGTGCACGAGAGAAAATCTTTATCTATGGATGCACATTTTATGGTATATTTGACGACAATGAGCATGTACTATGCGTTATATAAGATGGGAATCGGAGCTCACCAAACTATAAACATTGCAACATCCGCTGATAAAGTGCAACGAACTCCGTCTTATTGATAATTTGGAAGTTATCGATACATTTTCCTATGGGATTTTGTACACAAATTAGCGTGCAAACTAACGCGTTATATAGCAAGGTCGTGGCCATATAACGAATTACGCAATGGCATCTGACCAATCAGAAACCTTGTTTTAAGTAACCCATCTTATATAAGGCTATACTTGATCAGTTTAATGTCAATTCTCCTTTTGCTACCAAAACTAGAGACAGGCTTTAAGTCTTCATATTCACATTTAGATTCAGATTCAGATTTGTAGATTTTTATCTAGATTCAATTTTTTTCAGAATATCGTTTAAATAATTTTGTTATCTGAATACCCATCCTCGCTACCCCCCCCCCCCCCCCGACAAGAAAGACAATAGATTTTCTACATTACACTACGCATGAGACTTGACATACATTTGATGAAAAAAGGTTCTTTGAAACTTCAAGGCTGCAATGTTTTGAACATTTGATTTACATAATAGTGACACTTTGGGGATACGATACATGCATGTTGTTGTTATTCTACCGTAATTTCCTATTATAGTGTTTGCTTATAAATGTTATAGCATATGTGGATTTCAACTCGTATAGTTTGTAGGAGAAAACTTGAAGGTAACAATATGCAAAACACCACTGTTTTATGGTAGTACTGGCTTTCATCAGTTCTGTTTATCATCAACACCTTCAGCCTCTACGTCCATTTCGTAGAGGGCGGTGGCTTCAGTACCAATGCAATACAAATGAGGGAGCCTTGAAACGTTTTGGAAGTGCGAAGGTGGTGGCACCGGCGTAAATCCACTTTGAGGAGTGGGGGGGGGGGGGGGAATGATCGACATTTTTTGCGGATTTTTTTTTCTGTCGAACTATACTTAAGAATAAACACACGCCCTCACCCCCCTGCACAGACCCCTCTTACACACATTTTAATTGTTATCTTGCCAGCGAGCAAAGCGAGCGAGCCAAAAATTATCACCTTTCTGGTTTTCAATCGCATTTTCAAATAGAAATTCTAAAATATGATGAGAGAGCGAAGCGAGCGAGCCAAAAATAACCACTTTTCTGGTTTTCAATCGCATTTTCAAATGAAAATTCTAAAATATGATGAGCAAGCGAAGCGAGCGAGCCAAACATACCCACTTTTATGGTTTTCAATCGCATTTTCAAATAGAAATTCTAAAATATGATAGTTGTTTATGACAGATTATTAAAAAATTTATTAAGGGATTAATTCAAATATCATTTCTTCAGTAAAAAGTGTGGGGGGATATTTGTACACGTCATCGCCAATCTAAAAATGTGGGGGATATATCCTCCCATTCCCCCGGGATTTTCGCCAATGGGTGGTGGTGTAAAGGGGGGGGGGGGAGGGGAGCGGCAGTTAACTCCTCTTACGCCTGAATAATCTACAATTTCCTGTTTGCTTGTTGTTTTTTTTTTGGTTTTGTTTTGCTGTTGTTTTTTAGCGACAGCAGTAAAATTTAATTTCATCATCATAATACCGTAGAATATTTATATATATGAATATAATCGGGCATCATTTCTAAACTGCAGGAATCTAATACTCTGGGGTGTTTTTTTTTTGGTCTCTTTTATAAAAAAATATATATAGATGTAACGTGCGACGTACCTACGGCAAACGCGACATTGGAGAGTGCTTGCGGAAATAATGAGAGAGTAAACTACGGCGAGCAGTGCAACTTCTTTTGTCCAGAAAATTTTAGACTTATAGGACAGCAATCTGCTACTTGTACAAGATATGGAAATTTCACGGCCGAGTTTCCTTTTTGTGAGCGTAGATGTAAGTATTGTAATTTGTAAATTACAATTCTCTGCTTTTTCATATACTCACATTATGCCCCCTCCAGGCTATCGAATAGTAGGGCGCTGTTCTAGAGCAAAACCTTGGGGGGGGGGGGGGGTACTGGAGAATTGTACTGTATGTTAGCATATATATGAAATTAAAATTGCACCTATATCGTCATTTTCGGGGGGGGGGGCTTGAGCACCCAAATTCCCCCCCCCCCCCCCCCCCCCCCCGTAGAACCGCGCCTGCAAATAGTGGAATTAATTTACTTTCGGGTCACACCATGTGGAGAGAATGCGATGCCGTATAGACCAATCCCACAAAGCAAGAGGGCAGCAGACTGTTCGAAACAATTCGACATACTGCGGTGGGCACTCCAATTTTTATAGTACACAAGTCAATAGCGCGTTATGTACATTCGTTCGATTTTTTGTATATTTTGACCAGTATATGCTGATTTCTTTTAATATTTGCAATGAGAAATTATCAGGGTAGTTCAGGTCACAGCTGTGCGGTGCTCAAATGGCACAAGAATTGGAGAAGTTTAAAAATTGGAAGCTAACTGAGTGCGAAATTCACTCGCTTTTGACCCATGAAGCCCGTTTGTGTGAGAAGCCGTACTCCCTACACAGGTTTCCGTAAGCAATGTGAAGGAATTCGTCGCCAGTGGATAAAAACATCAACAGAAAGGACTTTGAAGTCAAGAAACATTATCATTATGTACTTTGACGTTAAATATAATGAGTGAAAACATGAATTTGTAAACAGGGTAAGATTGAGGGCTCCCGTTTACTACGGCTTCTATGCTGCAATCGAACTTTTGCTGACAAAACTAAGTTGAAAAACCATCGAAAGTACAAAAATACATCATACCTTCATCTGTCAGATATGGCAATTGTCTTACCTCACCTACCCAATTGTATCCATGCTTTATTTTATTGATCTAGAATAAAGTAAATGGAACAATATCAGGGCATATCTCATATCTTACTTTCATTTTGTACACAGAGCCAATCGCGGTCAGCGCGTTTGCCCACCGCAGCAATGGCGTCGCCAATAGAGGGCCAAATACATAAACCGGAGGTGAAATTGGTCTATAGTTACAAGAGATAGTTTCTAGTTTTCAAAAGCCTTTTCTTCATTCTTTCCTTTTCTTCATTCATTTTTCGTGGGGAAATAAGTTCAGATTAATAATTCTCACTTGGAAACAAACAAATTGATAACAAGTAATCATTAAATAAATAATTTGTATAATAATCTAGGCTGCAAAAACAGACCATTATTAACAATTCATTAGAATGAACTGGGTCTTGAGAAAAGCCTATCCAACATGCATGCTACTAGCTGTTTCAATATCATGAACAGCTACTAGCTGTTTCAATATCATGAACAGCTAGAGTACATGATCCCCTTAGAACTCATGTAGTCTTCTGTTCAGACTGTAACGTGTTTCAACTGACCAGGGTTTGTGCCTGTAAATTCATGGTGATCGCACAATGTCAGATCCCACATTTTATTTTCTGATAATGATTTACGATGGCTTACACTAACGTACACTTTTAAAACGATAGAGAAGATGGGATTAGGAGTATTAAATTGTGCACATGTTTCACTGAAATTTGAAACATTCTAATAGTTATGTGATCTTACTTCTTTCTTCTTTATATCAACTTAGTATCTACATGTACATGTACCTTGATTCTATAAATGTCTTTGGACTGTACAACGAAAGTATGCAAACTTCTTGTCTTAAATTCGTATCTGATCTACGGAAATATATATATTTTTTAATTTGGATGAGTATTATGTAAACTTTCCCTCCCCTTTTCAAGCGTTTTGTTTCATTAGAACTACTTTTCTTTTGATTGCAGATATTGATAACTGTAGTCCTAATCCATGTGAAAATGGTGGGGCATGTACAGATGGCGTGAACTCCTACACGTGTACCTGTGCTGCTGGTTACACTGGCGTAAATTGCTCAGAAGGTAACTTATAATCTGATTCTAAATCCTTTAGTTTTGATAATGAACATTTAAGCAATAATACACCAATAACACGATAAAACGTACTTTCGAAAATCAACTCAGTGGCTATTTCAAAGGCCATGTGCCATGTGCACTGTTCATGGAAATCATGTTTGGATAACGTAATACGCCATTGTAATGTTCTCACATATCTATAGTTAATAGAGAGAGCTACTGAAATTTTCAGAAGTTGGTTTTCCGAGATTACTTTTTCGCCGTGTTACGTATTTGTTCATGTCTGATATCCGTATTATATGTATAAGTGCGTATGTGTGTGCGTGTGTGTGAGTGTGTGTGTGTGTAATAGTGTTGTTGTTACCATGTTAACAGTAACGGTAACCTCGAAAGAAGGGGTCTGTAGGGACGTGAAGCGTTTTAAGATTTAGAGGAAATGACGTATCTTTCAAGATGAACCACCCTGCTTGAAAAAATTTATAGCAATCGAAATTAAAAAAAAGACAAACTGACATTAAAAAAAATAAATCAGGTTCCTCTTGAACCTTACCATCTCCGACAAGAGGCCACACCGCGATTTTAATCAAGGGGTCATTGTAGAAAATAATATTTGAACAAAAAAAAAAAAAAAAACCACTAACAAATTAATAACAAGTAATTATTCCATAAATGATTTGTATAATAATCTATTCTGTAAGAACAGGCCATTAAATTGACACTAATGAATTGGGTCTTGAGAAAAGCCTATCCCACATGCCTACTGACTGTGCCAATATCAGGAGCAGCTATAGTACATGTTCCCCATAGAAATTAATCCTCAAATGCACTACCCCATCAAAGGCCAAGTCGATCCAACAGAGCAAATAGTCTAATACGGTAACTGAACTAGTTTTAGTTCAGTGACGACGATGAGAGGAAAACAACGCCCTCTTGCCTGGCGAAAATCATCCAGTTCAGCGATGGAAAATCGCCACAAAACCAACAACAACAACACAACAGAACTCATTTAGCCTTCGGCTCAGACTGTGACGTGTTTGGACTGACCAGGGTTTGTGCCTGCAAACCAATGGCGATTGCACGTTGTCACATTGTACGTTTTGTTTTGTGATAGTGATTTCCGATGGCTTGCACTAACGTAACAATACACGTTTGTATTGATAGAAAGATGGGATTATTAAATTGTGCACATGTTTACCTTCAATTTCAAGTCCAACCGGTGATAATTATGTCTAACATGTCTGTTAAAACTGTACCTTCCACTAGTCTAACGGATGATATGTATATATGTGTGTTGCAACTGTACCTACAACTAGTCCAACCGATGGTATATCTACCATTACTATTGCCTCGTCTGCTTCTACTAGTCCATTTGGTGGCATGTCTACCGTGACTGTACCTATGCCAGAGCGAGTGATTTTACAATCACTCACTCGGCGCTACAGGGGCAGGGGGCGACCGCCCTCCCCCTATGATTTTTCCAGTGACCCCCAAAAAAGAAGAAAAAAAAAGAGGAGAAAAAGGAAGAAAAAAGAGGAGAAAGATCTAGAAGAAAGAAAAAGAAGAAGAAGAAGGAAAGAACACTATGGGAAAAGAGAGGTTTGGATTATGTATCTATATTTTCATTGAAAACGTAAATAAACTCACCAGTGGGTCATCTTGTCCCTAACTAAATAACCTGGCGCCGCCCCTGCAGTCACTACTTCTCCTTTAACCCCTAGTTTATCAGATACGATTACACTTGAGACAGTAGGCAAGCTTCCTTCTGCTTCACCTAGTTTACCGGGGGGGGGGGGTACTTCCATATATACGCTCTACGGGGATGTGCCGCCCAAATATATCCCTTTTTCACAAGAAATCCCTAAACATGGGTCCCGTTTTCTAAAAAAAAAAAAAAAAAAACCAAAAACCAAGCCCCCCAACGAAACATGGGTTCACATTTTCAACAAAATCCCTAAGCATGGGTGGTTTATTTGGATTGCAAATTATACTCGTAGAAAAGGGTACAGTTTTTACGACAAATCCCTAAACATAGGTCTACGTTTTGCGAGAAACCCTTAAACATAGCTACCCTTTTTCTTAAAATTTGCCCCTAAAGATGGGTTAGGGGGTTCACGGTCCGGGCATGACACCCTCGTAAAAATATATATATCCCGGGGAGGGGGGGGGGGGGGGGGGTGGGTACTCGGGGCTTACCTCTTCCCACTTCAGCTGCTGATAAACTTACCGCAGTTAGCTCTACTACATCTCCAGCCAGTACAACCATGAAAATAGGTATCGGATGTTTCATTTATGAGGTGGAGTTTTCTGAAGAGAAGTGCACTTTGCCCGCACCCCAAAGCAAATATATAACTAGTCCAACCGTTGGTATAGCTGTACCATGACTTTACCGGGTGTCCCAGAGAAAGCGGAACGGCGGGTTTTCAGTACTTTACCTTCAAAATGTAAGTCATCTTTTGGAGGGGGGGGGGGAGGGACAACTTAGGTAAACGATCTTCTACCGAAGAGAATGATACCAAGATAACTGAATTTGGCGGAATAATTTTTATTCTGTGCCCGTTTCTTAACATACAGACAAGAATACAAATGAGACATACCAGTACACTATACATGAGTGAATACAATAGGGGTATTAGGAGACTTAAATGTATAGGGGAAGTATGTCACGGCTGTGGGGGGGGGGGGGGGGGAACCATATCCGGATAGTAGGAACTTTTGCTTAGGCCTATGAGTTCACTTCTAGAGTTCAGGATTTTGGATTTCGCAGCGGTGACTATTTGGTACTTTTCCCACAGGCATAGGGTGCAGCGGTTTGTTCTCGGCGAGTATGACTGGGGGTGCCGGACGATTCTCCACGATATTGTGTAGAGGGTCCCGTCATCTCTCAGATTCCAAATTTGCTTGCTGAGCTCGATTTGGTTTCTTATTTCTCGTTGATTGAAGCTTGCTTTGTGGATTAGTATTTGGCTTTGAAGGAGGTGACTTTGAATGCGATGTAGAGCTTCTCGTCATTAGAGGTCGCTACCCTGGCTTCACAGACGATGTCTTTGGTAGTGCATTTCCCCGGAAGTCTTCTTTCTGCAGTTGCAGGTTTCTGGCTCTTAATTGGTTGGGGTTGTGGTTGATTAACTAGGTGGTCTGTCATCTTTGACAGATCACCTTTTAGTTTCGATGAAATTTTCTTTACTAGGTGGTCTTTCATCTTTGACAGATCATCTTTTAGTTTTGCTGGAATTTTCTTTATTCTTATTATTAGGTGGTCTGTCATCTTTGACAGATCACCTTTTAGTTTCGTTAATATTTTCTTTATTAGGTGGTCTGTCATTTATGACAGATCACCTTTTAATTTCGTCAGAATTTTTTTCATTATTATTATTATTATTATTATTATTATTATTATTATTAGGTGGTCTGTCATCTATGACAAATCACCTTTTAATTTCGTCAGAATTTTCTTTCATTAATTATTCTTTTTATTTGTACCCACTTTTTGTGCAGTCGAAATCTCAGAACTGGCCCTGTCATTTTTTGTCAAATTTTCATGAATTATCAGTCCTCACGAGATCTCGGTTTTTTACTCATTTTCAAGTTCATCAGATCATCGTGAAGTCATCCAGGCGCCATTTTGTAAATATCATTTCTTGATCATATCTTCTTAACGGAATGTCATTTCTCATTCATACTTAGCATGATGAATATTCATATCAATCTGAATAATTCCTTTCTCTTAGACGCGCACGTACTCGTACGTTCGCGCGTGCGCAAAAATTAAAAATGCTTAGAATCGACTCATATTCATTTTGCACACGTTTCAGGCCATTTTAAGCATTTCAAAAATTTGCGCGCGCACACGAAAGAAAACGTAAAAACGCCGTTTTTTTTACTTGATTTGCAATGCTAATACTTTTCTTGACAATTCTCATCAATTGAAAGATGGCCTTTTTCAAGGCCATCGGGTCATCGTGACGTCATCCTGGCGCCATTTTGTGAATATCTTGTCATGATCATATCTTCATAACGAATTGTCATTACTGGTTCATATTTGGCATGATAATAGTCCATAATAGTCAAAAGAATTCCATGCAGTCATACGCGCGCGTACGCGTACGTCCGCGTGTCGGTGCGCGCGCAAAGTGAAAAAATACTTAGAATTGCCTCATATTTATTTTGCACACGTTTCAGGCCATTTTAAGCATTTCAAAAATTTCCGCGCGTAAGCACCCGCGAGCGCGTAATACGCGCGCGCAGGTACCAGATAACATATAAACGCCGTTTTTTTCACTTGATTTGGAATCCTGACACATTTCTTGACAATTTCCATCCATTTAGAATTGATTTCAACTTACCATAAGTTCGTACGCGCGCGCCAAAGTTCAAATTCCGCGCGCGCGTCAATAGGCAAAATAGTGTAAAAAAACATACTTATCTAAAATCCGCCATAGCTCGTTAAAAAGGCTGGAGGCCTCTATTTTTTTTAACATTTTCTGAAAGCCTATGAGTTGAAAATTTGATATCATGAAAAAAAAATTGGGTTGTCAAAAGGTTGGAACATCGCCATATTCTCATGTGAACTCAAAAATTCATTAAAAAAAAAAAAATTATGACGTCATATATTTTACGTTTAATCAAGACTGTCTCACTTATTGTTGGTCGATTTTTGCCGGGATTTCAGTATGTTGTAGCTGAGACGATGTTTTACTACAGGAATTGCATTATTTTGATTTTTTGGTTTTTGAAAAATACTCGAAAGATGTCACTCGAAAGATGTCACTTATGCTTTTGTCTGTATTTGCATGTTTATTTGATTTAAACTCTCTCTTCTCAACTTTTTTTTTTGTTTAAATAAATCTCTTGTGATTAGATTAACCAAATAACAAGTGCCATATTTTCTCTATGGTTTGTCGCTATTTCGACTTACTGCGATCTTCTAAAATCAATACTTTGTTATATCTTTACTGATGTGACAGAGATGTGCATGAGCGACTCGGATTGTATGAATGGAGGAACTTGCGACACAACTGCTGGCACTTGCACGTGTGCAGCTGGATATACTGGAGTCAATTGTGATACAGGTCAGAATACCATTACTTAAACCAAAGATATTAAAGCCGAACAATGATTGATATTCTGATTTTAATTTCCTTGCATACTGATGCTAATGAAAACTCTCCTTGTCTATTAATGCTAATGGATCTCTGTAATGTGATTTCTTTTAATATGAAAATTTTCTGAATTGATAAGAACGTTATTCTGATTTTTTTGTATTTGAAAAATACTCGAAAGATGCCACCTATACTTTTGTCTCTATTTGGATTTTTTCTTTGATTTAAACTCTCTTTTCTTAACTTTTTTTTGTTTAAATAAATTTCTTATGATTAGATTAACCAAATAACAAGTGCCATATTTTCTCTATGGTTTGTCGCCATTTCGACTTGCCGGGATCTTCTTAAATCAATACTTTGTTATATGTTTACTGATGTGACAGAGATGTGCATGAGCGACTCGGATTGTGTGAATCCTATCCAAATGTTAGATGTTACCTAGCCTATATTTTCTTGTTTTCACTTATCAGGAACGGGTAAGAGATTATAAGCTCTTTATGGAAAGGTCACCTTGGTACATGACCTTCAAGTAATTCTTGATTATACATTCTCGTCTTCTTTGGCCAACAACTCCCTTATTTCTGCTTGAGTTTCACCCAACTTCAAGTATCTTGTAGCTGAGAAAATTGTCTATATTATACGTCCATATGTTTTTTAACCAGATGTCAGAAATATGTCGAAATTTTAACTGGAAAATATTATATGACAATTTGGTTTTCCATCTACGTGTTATCTCTATGAGCTGTTTTAAGGTATACCTTTAAAGCACTTCCCTCACATGCTCAAGATCCCTGGTTCGAGTCCCGAGGGGGGGGGGGGGGGGGAAGGGGATTTTGTTCTTCATTTTGCTTTCTTTTTACATTTATACTACTTTCCTCTTTATATTATACGGCTTACTTCGAACCATCGGGTAATCGCGTCGGGCCGTGTAATCTCGTACAAATAAATACGACAAAAACGGCTTGAATGAAAGTTAAAAGTCTATCCACACAAAGTCAGGATTTTTAGGAAAAGTTAAGAGGTGAGTACAGTTTAAATTTCTCTCATTTGTCAAAAAATGCAATTTATTCATAATAAGTTCTACCATTGTGGCGAATCTGCGTTAATTTCTTTTCATTTTCAAAGAACTGTCCTGAGTTGTATGTCGTGACATTATGTGCAAAAAAACTCGCGAACTTTGTAATTTTTTTTCATCGTCGGCAGTTCATGTTACCGCTGCTTTGTGCTAAGCACCCTGTCACCACGCAACATCTTGCCCAGATTTTCGGGCGGATTGCCGATGATTGTAAATGAAATGCAAATCAGTTTATAGTGATATGAGATTGAACGTATATCCCACTGCTGCAGTGTGTTTGTGTGTTGACGAATCGGTTATCGTAGTTACATGATGTAGCTGGGCCTGACATTGGCTCGAAAATGTAGGGGCGGCCTTTTGGGGGGCATCTATGACTGTATGTAACTTAAAGTTTAGCTCAGATTCCGAAGACTGAAAAGCAAGCATGATGAGAGGGGGTATGATTTAACTCTTTGCCTGCTGAATTAATTCAGAGGGGATAATAATGACAATTGTTCTTTAGATATACTTTGAACTCTGCTTTCCTTAGAGCAGTATTGATGCAGGTCATTATTCTTCAGATATCACTTAAGCACACTAGCTGGGTTTTATTTCTTCTGGTACAATGGTAAAGGAGAAAACTAATTATTATGATTGTTAAATTTAATTGTACGATTGTGCCAGTAGTTGACAGAAACTTGCAAAGAGTTAATCATGCTTCTACTCCCTGATTGTACATACAGACTATAGACTAAAAAATTCTTTGAGAGGTAGCTCTGAGCACCCCATTCATTCATCTGTTGACTTTGTTTATCGGATACCTAGGTTGAAACTTGAGGCTGCATTTATGTCTGCAGCCACATCAATAATTTTGGAGATGTAGGGGATGATTGCTTGTTGACTGAGAATGAAGAAAATTTCTGCAAGGAATGAATTAGTTACAACTCCAGTTATGGAAGGTAAGTGAATCTTGCATCAACATGTCAAATTTCAGCCAGGGTTTAGTATTTTTACAAGGCCATTGGCCCTGGTTGCAAATACACTCATTCTGGAATTTTTGAGTAACATTTCAATTCATAACTGTCTCAACTTGAAAATAAGGCGGGGGGGGGGGGGTAATCATCTTCCATGGACCTGGCTTCTTATTTGTTCCTTTGCAAATGTTATCAGTCAAGTTTGATGATTATTTTTCTTCCTTGAATAGACACCAGGTTCAAAATATCTTGCCAACATCACTTGCTCACAAAAAATACACTTGCATTAAAATATTTATTTCTTCGTTTGCATTAAGATTTTAAGGGAATGTGAGTTATTAAAAGCCTAATACTTAAGTTTTACTTGTTCAGTTTTCCTGACAAGCAGAAGCTATGTTTTGTTTTCTGATTTCATCTCACATCATTTCCAAGTTTTGGTTTTTTTATCATCAAATTTTAAGCTAAGACATGAACTGTGCAATGTGTGTATTCTTATGTATTTCTATGAATATCAATTGTATTTTGAGAACTGAGATATAAAATGAACTAAACTGATTTGTAAACTTTGGTCTGCAAAGTTAAAAAAATACTATTAGTGTTCCTACTGTTCATACTTTGTACATGTACTTTGCATTTATCACAATTCAGGTCAATTTTCAATCTTATCTTTTGTTTTTCATCATCTCTTCAGTGCATTGGACCCCTTTGGAGATCTGTCTCTCACTGAGTGAGGTGTCATGGCCCTGTTTGCAGTATGGGGCAAGGGGAGCATTGGCCCAACTCAACAATTTTTAGACTTGCATGTTTTTTACTGAAAATTTTCAAAAATTCCACCAAATACTTGCACCAGATCCTTCAATATATATCTTAACCCACCATGTTACATCAGTTACATAGGTAATTTCTTGGGGTTGAGTGTTGGGTGCAAGATCATGTAATTATTTGAAGGAACAAGCAAGGAAGGGAGGGATCAGTAACCAAGTGGGTGAGATTGCAAATTGAATGATATAGTGCACACTTTGGGTAGAATTTGGGGAAAATTTTGAATGAAAAAGGCTGAAGATTTTCAGGGGGAGGGGGCTGCATAAAGATATGCCTACCACCAAACCTTAATTTAGCTTTAATCTGTAAGGAATTAGATTCATTTGGGTGTTGAGTTACATGTTTCCTACACTAAATGAAGATGAATTATCTAATATATGTCGCCATTCCGTATAACATGACTAATTGCTCCACAATTCAATTCAAATTTGTTGATATACATTCCACAATTTACGATTATCATCATAATGTTTTACAATGTCATTGGACAAATTTTTGTTGATTTTTGTTGATACACGTTGATATACATTCCACAATTTTGGATTATCATCAAAATGTTTTACAATGTCATTGGACAAAGTTACAGAACAAGTGATTGTATTTATTTTTAGAAACGGTTCCCCCCATAGGTGTGTGTGGATTATTCGAAACTCTTACAGCAGATTATTCTTTCATTAGAGGATTTGAAAATTCATATAATATTATGTACACTGTAATTTGGATTGATTGATTGATGGGTATGTAAGTTACAAAATCACTGTTTTCAGTTGTGTTATAATGAATTTTATTCATAACTTTTAAAGGGATATAGAATAGCTCGTTCTATATGAGTTGTGCACAAAATCTGAATAAGTGCTCTGTTAAATATTCATTTACATATCTAAGTATTATTTTAAAGTAGAAAAGGATTCAATTTAGCCTTGGTACATTGTAATTCAAATTACTAGCATGTAAATGATAGTGATGTAAAACTCTATAGTCTACTTTCATTTTGTCGCAAGTTCTGAACAGAGTATATGATTAGAAAAATTTTTATGATTAATATGAAATATATTTTACTTGTAAACGATGATTGAAGGCTGATCTAGTTTCCCTTTTATCAGAATAAACTTATAAACATGTAATCACCATGCAAAAATAATCATTACATAGCAAATCTAAACACAACAAAAAAGTAACTCCTCCCTAATTCAAAATAGCATAACTTTTAAACGAAAAAGTTTTGAGCAAAATAATTTGGCAGGAGTATTTCTTCACTTATTGACTTATTTCTGTGTGAAAATGAGATTGATCCGTCAACTCATGCATGAGCGAGCAAACATTAAAGGCAAAAATGTCACTTTTCAAAAGTCACAAGAGTCATTTTGGGGATCTGTGAAACAAACCTGTGGCGAATTTGATTTCTTCCATTGTTTGATCCAGTCATGCCTATCCCTGACACTTTTCATGTTTATCACTGTTGGGTGAACACAGTTTTTTGAGAAAAATGATGTTCAGCTCTCCTAAATCTGCAAAATCCATTCAGTTTGTGGAAAAAACTGGCATCGACCAACATGAGTCAGCACATTATGTGAAAATACCAGGTATTCGTTTTTTCCGGCATTAAACAGTAAATTTTCAGCATTTCTTGCTTCATCGTTCGCAATTTAGTCACTCAACTATTCCACAACCTCAAAAAACATCAACAACACTTAAAAAAGCGCCAGCAAAATCTTGTTTCATAAACCCCCCAAAATGACTCTTGTGACTTTTGAAAAGTGACATTTTTGCCTTTAATGTCTGCTCACTCATGCATGACTTGACAGATCAATCTCATTTTCAAACAAAAGTTAGTCAATAAGTGTAGGAACACTCCTGCCAAATTATTTTCCTAAAAACGTCTTTGTCAAAAAGTTATGCTATTTTGAATTAGGGGAGAGTTACTTTTTTTGTTGTGTTTATATGTAATTTTGACTGCAAGTGTAGTTTGATATTGATCACGTAAATTGTTGCAATTTTTATAATTTAATATCATTGAAATCAATATGGGGGATGAAAATGAAGCAACCAGGGCATGAAGGAGAGGATGTCTTCAAAAGAGATGGAAAGAGAAACAGAGACAGATACAGGAAGAAAGAGATGAAAAATCAATTCAGGCGAGATTATTTGATGAAAATTCGAGGGTATCAGAGAGAGAGAGAGAGAGAGAAGGGGGCAGAGAATGGGGGATGATGGAGTAATTGAGAGTTTGTAAAGGAGATAATTGCAAAAAAAAAAAAAATGTTTTTGGTTGATCAGATTTTCAAAGTTAATTATTCCAAGGCCTATCCGTGGTTTTTTAAAGGGGGGGGGGGTACAAAATAATGTATAACATCATAATATCATTCGGGACAACAATAACACTTGATAAATTCTTTAGCGTAAGTCTTTCCACATATTATCATCTCATGTGATTACCCCCCCCCCCCCCCCGATTATTAGTGGTTGTAAAGAAAAAAAATATTTGGCATTTTCGGGGCATTTCCTTGAAAGTCTGTTAATGCATTGAAAGAGATAAGTAGCTGGCCTATATCAATAATTTGATAATGCAAGCGTATTCGTTTCAAACAGCCTGTATATAGATCTGGTATTTTTTCCCATTTAAATCGATAGGTTAAATTTCGACAGATTGGAACCCAATTATCACAATGAAATTAAATCATTTACGTGCATCATAAAAGGATGAATATCAATGATTAAAAACGATTTAGAGGTTTCGTGATACGCATGCGCAATGATTCAATCGCAATAATATTTGCTCTTCATCATCGCTGCAATTTAGAATTCTTAACGAGAAAGTTATTTAAAATTAATTTTTACCCGATACTTCGTCAATTGAAGGTAGGTTTTTCACGAATGTTCGCGTAAAAGATTAGTCTTATGTCAATGATCACAAGAGCTAAAAATCAATTTTTTAACATCCGATTTACCCGACCTTTCGCAAATACAGGGGCCTGTTTTCACGAAAGGCCGGGTTACGCGATTACACGGCCCGACGCGATCACCCGAAGTAAGCCATATTATACTGTCACAGTCAGTGAAATAAACTGCCTGATTTTGGCCCGTTATGACAATTGCAATGCAGTGCACATTAGTTTATGTACAACCCTATAGATTCGTTAAGGTGAATTAAAGATTTGGATCACCTCTGCGCTATGCCGCGATATCAAATCATCCAATTTCTATGACGTTAGTCTTCTATCGAGACGTAAAAAATTTATCAAAAGTCTTACCAACGACTTTATCACTATTCATGTCGAAACCTAAAGGATACCGATAGACCACCTAATTCGCCATGTGACGAATTCAAATATCTCGTTTATTGTTATAGGCCTTGGTTATGGTTGCTATGTTGTCCATGCAGCTGTAGCTGATCTTCAGTGTGTTTATATGTACATGTAGATTTAATTTCGTAATATGAAAATTAATTCTAGATTATGGAACTGTAACTGTTTCTCTGCCAGTCACTGAAGACCCCATGTGATTCGGTCCAGTACTAACGAAAACATGGTGATTTTTTTGTACCCGGCCTCATAAGTCTCTCAGGTCCAAGTTTAAACACAAGGGAGACTCAAAGCACTATGGACAAATCGCTCTCCTTTCGAATGGTATTGAAATGAAATCACTTTTTTGTTTTCATTTGTGCTATGCTTGTAGTGGCAATGGATTATTTATCATCAAAGTTATCCCCACACTTGACCTTGTTATTGATGTTGCAAATAAACGAAATACGGATTTGCTTTTCAAAAACGAAATGAATAAATAATAAGGAGAAAAAAAAATCAGTTTTCAGAGTTTTAAAGATATTGATCATTTGTAACTGAAAATTGATTAAACAAAACTATGAACTATGTCTACCGTCTACCGTGACTGTACCTATGCCAGAGCGAGTGATTTTACAATCACTCACTCGGCGCTACAGGGGCAGGGGGCGATCGCCCTCCCCCTATGATTTTTCCAGTGACCCCCAAAAAAGAAAAAAAGAGGAGAAAAAGAAGAAAAAAGAGGAGAAAGACGAAAGAAAAAGAAGAAAAAGGAAAGAACACTATGGGAAAAGAGAGAATTGGATTATGTAACTATATTTTCATTTAAAACGTAAATAAACTCACCAGTGGGTCATCTTGCCCCCTAACTAAATAACCTGGCGCCGCCCCTGCAATCACTACTTCTCCTTCAACCCCTAGTTTACCAGATACCATTACACTTGATACAGTAGGCAAGCTTCCTTCTGCTTCACCTAGTTTACCGGGGGGGGGGGGTACTTTCCTATATACGCTGTACGGGGATGTGCCGCCCAAATATATCGCTTTTTCACAAGAATGTATAATCAAGAATTACTTGAAGGTCATGTCCCATAGGGAATACACGTAAAATGAGAAAAATTGACATGGTACCATTTATCTTGAATTTAGACCATGATGTCGTCATCAAAATGAGAAACAATGAATAATAGATTTTTGAAGAATTGTCTCAGCTACAACATATCGAAATTTCGGCGAAAATTGATAAATGATAAGCGAGATAGTCTTGGTTAAAGGCAAAAAATAAAACGGCAAAAATTAAAAATCGAAATTTTGAGTTTACATAAGAATAGGATGACGTCATAGCATCCAAAAGGTAAATTCTTGTCATGGATTCACATCTAAAACTCATAAGCTTTCATAATATGTAAAAAAAAACTTGGGGGTCTCCGTGCATTCTGAGGAGCTATGGCGGATTTTAAAGGGACATGTTTTTGCGTGTATTTACATTATTTACCCCATAGACGCGCGCACGGATTTTGAACTTTGGCGCGCACGTGCGACCGTATGGTTAGTTCAAATCGGTTCTAAAATGATTTAAATTATTAAGGAAAGTATCAGAAATGCGAATCAAGTGAAAAAACGGCGTTTTTACGTCATTTAGGACCTGCGCGCGCGCATGACTCGCGGAAGTACGCGTACGTGCACGACTTTTAATGAAAGAGTTGTTCAGATTGATATGAATATTCATCATGCCAAATGTGAATCAGAAATGACATTCTAATATGAAGATATAACCTTTAGGCGATTTTTACAAAATGGCGCCTAGATGACGTCACAATGACTTGATGACTTTGAAAATTTAAGGGAAAACAGGTCTTGTTAAGCGTAATGCGTGTGTACAATATCATTAAGATGGACCTTTTAGTATTAAAAATATCAGGGCTGACAGATAGGTGGATGATTGGTCTTTAAGGGAAATACTATTGAAATTCCTTTATTCCATTTGATTACTGAGAGAAAAGCCGCAACAATTAAAAAAAAATTTCTTTTGGAGATAAAATGGACAGGGATAACCTTCAAAAATGCGAATCAAGTGTAAAAACGGCGTTTTTACGTCATTTAGGACCTGCGCGCGCGCACGACGCGAGCGCGGACGCGAACGCGCGCAAATTTTTGAAATGCTTAAAACGGCCTGAAACGTGTGCAAAATGAATTTGAAGCGATTCTGAGCATTTTTAATTTTTGCGCACGCGCTGACGCGCGGACGTACACGTACGCGTGCGTCTAAAAAGATGGAATTGTTTGAACTGATATGAAAATTCATCATGCCAAATATGAATCAAAAATGTCTTTCCGTTATGAAGATATGACCATGAGATGATATTTACAAAATGGCGCCTAGATGACGTCACGATGTCCTGAGGAACTTGAAAATGGTTGGAAAACCGAGATCTCATGAAGACTGAGGTTTGATGAAAATTTGACGAAAATTGACTGAGGCAGTTCTGAGATTTTGACTGCACAAAAAAGTGGGGGGAAAATAAAAAGAAAAATAAGAATAAAGAAAATTTTAACGAACATAAAAGGTGATCTGTCAAAGATGACAGACCACCTAATGAATAAAGAACATTCTGACGAAATTAAAAGGTGATCTGTCATAATATGACAGACCACCTAATAATAATGAATAAAGAAAATTCTGACGAAATTAAAAGGTGATTTGTCATAATATGACAGACCACCTAAATAATGATAATAATGAATAAAGAAAATTCTGACGAAATTAAAAGGTGATCTGTCATAATATGACAGACCACCTCAAAATGACACCGCCGTCGCCGGGAGTCGAACCGGGGACCATGAGGATGTCAGACAACTGCTTTACCGATGGACCAGAATATAGTCCATAGAGATAACACGTATATGGAAAATGGGATTCCAAATTCATATCTTCCAGTTGAAATTCCGATATGTTCCTTACATCTGATTAAAAACTAAGTGACACATCTAAGATAGAGAATTTTCTCAGCTACAACATACTCGAAGCTGAGCGAGAATCGAGCAGAAATAACGAAGCTGTTGCTCGAAAAAGACGGGAACGTAGAATCAAGAATTGAGAAAGGGTCATGTCCCATAGACAATACACGCAAAACGTGAATAATTGACATGCCCCCGTTTATCGTAAAATTAGACAATGATGCCGTTCTCAAAATGAAAAATGAAGAAAATCAGTATATAATAGCATTGCCTCAGCTACAACATATTAAAATCCTGGCGAAAATCGACCAACAATAAGCGAAATAATCTTGATTAAAGGTACAAAATATGACGTCATAATTGAAAAACTGAAATTTGGAGTTCACATGAGATTATGGCGACGTTGCGACTTCGACCCTCCAAATTTTTTTCATGAATTGAAATCTTCAATTCATAGGCTTTCAGAAAATGTAAAAAAAAAAATGGGGGTCCCCATACTTTTTAACGAGCTATGGCAGATTTTAAATGGCATGTTTTTGCATGTTTTTACGTTATTTGCCCCATAGACGCGCGCACGGATTTTAAATTTTGACGCGTGCGTGCGGCGTTATGGTCAGTTGAAATCGATTCCAAATTGATGGAAATGGTCAAAAAATGTCTCAGAATTGCAAATCAAGTGAAAAGCGGCGTTTTTACGTTATTTTCGAGTTGCGCACGCCCAAAACGCGCGTGCGGGCGCTTACGCGCGGAAATTTTTGAAATGCTTAAAATGCCCTGAAATGGATTTTGGTTTGATCCATGAGTGATTTTGAGCATTTTCAAATTTTGCGTGCGCACTGATGCGCGGACGTACGCGTACGCGCGCGTCTAAAAAGTTGGATTGTTCACGTTGATATGAATATTCATCATGCCAAATATAAATGAAAAATGACATTCCGTTATGAAGATATGATCATGAGATGATATTTACAAAATGGCGCCTGGATGACGTCACGGTGACAACTTTTGTTTATAAATTAATGTTCTACCATGTGAATCCAGTTTCAACTCCGTAAGTCTACTCCAAGTGAAGTTAAAGCCGTTTTTACGAAGACAAACCAACCCATTTTTTAAGCACATTTCTAAACCAGCCAATGCAACTTTTGACTTTGAGAGCCATTTTCACCCTGAAGATGGCCTCCTGGAGGGCTGAGCCATGTTGACCTTTTTGTGCAGAATCTCATACTCCTTCATATGAATCAATTTTCAAGTCTCTAAACCTTTGCAAAGTGACTCTAGCGCCTCCTTTTGGCAGGTCTGCTGCATCGAAATCTAAAAAAAAAAAAAGCTGTTAATTTTTTTTTTTTTTGATATCCTGGGCACGACGAGTCAAGTCAATTTCCCTTGGAAATATAGAAGATGGTGAAAAAATAAATCTCCGGAATACACGCAGTCAATTTAGTTTATACTTAAGTGTGTGAGGGAGCTTAGTATACATTTAGAATTTGTTATCTTTAATTATGAATGAAATTAAAATTGACATGATCACCTTCTTTACGCCTTTTCTGCTGCATTTTCTAAATGCAGATGAGGATGAATGTGCTGCCAACCCACACCCATGTGATAATACAAACGGAGGTTGTACAAACACTGACGGATCATACACCTGTAATTGTAACGTGGGTTATGTACTGAATGGAGATGGAAACACTTGTGATGGTATGTTTAATAATATTGATATTTCTTATTTATTTGGATTACATAGTCTGAATAAGGGAAATGAACAGCAAAACAAAATCACATATTTTCACTGCTGTGATAAAATAAAAGAGAACGAATTGTAATTAATGATGAAAAAATCAATACCCCAACAATCTTCTTCTTTTTTTCGTTTTTTTTTTGTGGATATCCTGGGCACGATGAGTCAAGACAATTTCCCTTGGAAATATAAAAGATGGTGAAAATAAAAAATCTCCAGAATACACGCAGTCAATTTAGTTTATACTTAAGTGTGTGAGGGAGCTTAGTATACATTTAGAATTTGTTATCTTTAATTATGAATGAAATCAAAATTGACATGTTCACCTTCTTTACGCCTTTTCTGCTGCATTTTCTAAATGCAGATGAGGATGAATGTGCTGCCAACCCACACCCATGTGATAATACAAACGGAGGTTGTACAAACACTGACGGATCATACACCTGTACTTGTAACGCGGGTTATGTACTGAATGGAGATGGAAGCACTTGTGATGGTATGTTTAATAATATTGATATTTCTTATTTATTTGGATTAGATAGTCTGAATAAGGGAAAGGAACAGCAAAACAAAATCACATATTTTCACTGATGTGATCAAATAAAAGAGAATGAATTGTAATTAATGATGAAAAAATCAATACCCCAACAATCTTCTTCTTTTTTTTTTCGGATATACTGGGCACGATGAGTCAAGTTAATTTCCCTTGGAAATATAAAAGATGGTGAAAATAAAAAAAATTCCGGAATACACGCAGTCAATTCAGTTTATACTTAAGTGTGTGAGGGAGCTTAGTATACATTTAGAATTTGTTATCTTTAATTATGAATGAAATTAAAATTGACATGATCACCTTCTTTACGCCTTTTCTGCTGCATTTTCTAAATGCAGATGAGGATGAATGTGCTGCCAACCCACACCCATGTGATAATACAAACGGAGGTTGTACAAACACTGACGGATCATACACCTGTAATTGTAACGTGGGTTATGTACTGAATGGAGATGGAAGCACTTGTGATGGTATGTTTAATAATATTGATATTTCTTATTTATTTGGATTACATAATCTGAATAAGGGAAAGGAACAGCAAAATGAAAACAAAATCACATATTTTCACTGCTGTGATAAAATAAAAGAGAACGAATTGTAATTAATGATGAAAAAATCAATACCCCAACAATCTTCTTCTTTTTTTCGTTTTTTTTGTGGATATCCTGGGCACGATGAGTCAAGACAATTTCCCTTGGAAATATAAAAGATGGTGAAAATAAAAAATCTCCGGAATACACGCAGTCAATTTAGTTTATACTTAAGTGTGTGAGGGAGCTTAGTATACATTTAGAATTTGTTATCTTTAATTATGAATGAAATTAAAATTGACATGTTCACCTTCTTTACGCCTTTTCTGCTGCATTTTCTAAATGCAGATGAGGATGAATGTGCTGCCAACCCACACCCATGTGATAATACAAACGGAGGTTGTACAAACACTGACGGATCATACACCTGTACTTGTAACGTGGGTTATGTACTGAATGGAGATGGAAGCACTTGTGATGGTATGTTTAATAATATTGATATTTCTTATTTATTTGGATTACATAATCTGAATAAGGGAAATGAACAGCAAAACAAAATCACATATTTTCACTGCTGTGATAAAATAAAAAAGAACGAATTGTAATTAATGATGAAAAAATCAAATCTTCAACAATTTTTTTTTTTTTTTTTTTTGATATCCACTGCACAATGAGTCAAGTCAATTTCCCTTGGAAATATAAAAGATGGTGAAAAAAAAATCTCCGGAATACACGCAGTTAATTTAGTTTATACTTAAGTGTGTGAGGGAGCTTAGTATACATTTAGAATTTGTTATCTTTAATTATGAATGAAATTAAAATTGACATGTTCACCTTCTTTACGCCTTTTCTGCTGCATTTTCTAAATGCAGATGAGGATGAATGTGCTGCCAACCCACACCCATGTGATAATACAAACGGAGGTTGTACAAACACTGACGGATCATACACCTGTAATTGTAACGTGGGTTATGTACTGAATGGAGATGGAAACACTTGTGATGGTATGTTTAATAATATTGATATTTCTTATTTATTTGGATTACATAGTCTGAATAAGGGAAATGAACAGCAAAACAAAATCACATATTTTCACTGCTGTGATAAAATAAAAGAGAACGAATTGTAATTAATGATGAAAAAATCAATACCCCAACAATCTTCTTCTTTTTTTCGTTTTTTTTTTTGTGGATATCCTGGGCACGATGAGTCAAGACAATTTCCCTTGGAAATATAAAAGATGGTGAAAATAAAAAATCTCCAGAATACACGCAGTCAATTTAGTTTATACTTAAGTGTGTGAGGGAGCTTAGTATACATTTAGAATTTGTTATCTTTAATTATGAATGAAATCAAAATTGACATGTTCACCTTCTTTACGCCTTTTCTGCTGCATTTTCTAAATGCAGATGAGGATGAATGTGCTGCCAACCCACACCCATGTGATAATACAAACGGAGGTTGTACAAACACTGACGGATCATACACCTGTACTTGTAACGCGGGTTATGTACTGAATGGAGATGGAAGCACTTGTGATGGTATGTTTAATAATATTGATATTTCTTATTTATTTGGATTAGATAGTCTGAATAAGGGAAAGGAACAGCAAAACAAAATCACATATTTTCACTGATGTGATCAAATAAAAGAGAATGAATTGTAATTAATGATGAAAAAATCAATACCCCAACAATCTTCTTCTTTTTTTTTTCGGATATACTGGGCACGATGAGTCAAGTTAATTTCCCTTGGAAATATAAAAGATGGTGAAAATAAAAAAAATTCCGGAATACACGCAGTCAATTCAGTTTATACTTAAGTGTGTGAGGGAGCTTAGTATACATTTAGAATTTGTTATCTTTAATTATGAATGAAATTAAAATTGACATGATCACCTTCTTTACGCCTTTTCTGCTGCATTTTCTAAATGCAGATGAGGATGAATGTGCTGCCAACCCACACCCATGTGATAATACAAACGGAGGTTGTACAAACACTGACGGATCATACACCTGTAATTGTAACGTGGGTTATGTACTGAATGGAGATGGAAGCACTTGTGATGGTATGTTTAATAATATTGATATTTCTTATTTATTTGGATTACATAGTCTGAATAAGGGAAAGGAACAGCAAAATGAAAACAAAATCACATATTTTCACTGCTGTGATAAAATAAAAGAGAACGAATTGTAATTAATGATAAAAAAATCAATACCCCAACAATCTTCTTCTTTTTTTTCTTTTTTTTTTGTGGATATCCTGGGCACGATGAGTCAAGACAATTTCCCTTGGAAATATAAAAGATGGTGAAAATAAAAAATCTCCGGAATACACGCAGTCAATTTAGTTTATACTTAAGTGTGTGAGGGAGCTTAGTATACATTTAGAATTTGTTATCTTTAATTATGAATGAAATTAAAATTGACATGTTCACCTTCTTTACGCCTTTTCTGCTGCATTTTCTAAATGCAGATGAGGATGAATGTGCTGCCAACCCACACCCATGTGATAATACAAACGGAGGTTGTACAAACACTGACGGATCATACACCTGTACTTGTAACGTGGGTTATGTACTGAATGGAGATGGAAGCACTTGTGATGGTATGTTTAATAATATTGATATTTCTTATTTATTTGGATTACATAATCTGAATAAGGGAAATGAACAGCAAAACAAAATCACATATTTTCACTGCTGTGATAAAATAAAAAAGAACGAATTGTAATTAATGATGAGAAAATCAAATCTTCAACAATTTTTTTTTTTTTTTTTTTGATATCCACTGCACAATGAGTCAAGTCAATTTCCCTTGGAAATATAAAAGATGGTGAAAAAAAAATCTCCGGAATACACGCAGTTAATTTAGTTTATACTTAAGTGTGTGAGGGAGCTTAGTATACATTTAGAATTTGTTATCTTTAATTATGAATGAAATTAAAATTGACATGTTCACCTTCTTTACGCCTTTTCTGCTGCATTTTCTAAATGCAGATGAGGATGAATGTGCTGCCAACCCACACCCATGTGATAATACAAACGGAGGTTGTACAAACACTGACGGATCATACACCTGTACTTGTAACGTGGGTTATGTACTGAATGGAGATGGAAGCACTTGTGATGGTATGTTTAATAATATTGATATTTCTTATTTATTTGGATTACATAGTCTGAATAAGGGAAATGAACAGCAAAACAAAATCACATATTTTCACTGCTGTGATAAAATAAAAGAGAACGAATTGTAATTAATGATGAAAAAATCAGTACCCCAACAATTTTTTTTTTGATATCCTTTGCACGATGAGGTAAGTCAATTTCCCTTGGAAATATAAAAGATGATGAAAAAAAATCTCCGGAATACACGCAGTCAATTTAGTTTATACTTAAGTGTGTGAGGGAGCTTAGTATACATTTAGAATTTGTTATCTTTAATTATGAATGAAATTAAAATTGACATGTTCACCTTTTTTACGCCTTTTCTGCTGCATTTTCTAAATGCAGATGAGGATGAATGTGCTGCCAACCCACACCCATGTGATAATACAAACGGAGGTTGTACAAACACTGACGGATCATACACCTGTACTTGTAACGTGGGTTATGTACTGAATGGAGATGGAAGCACTTGTGATGGTATGTTTAATAATATTGATATTTCTTATTTATTTGGATTACATAGTCTGAATAAGGGAAAGGAACAGCAAAACAAAATCACATATTTTCACTGCTGTGATAAAATAAAAGAGAACGAATTATAATTAATGATGAAAAAATCAATACCCCAACAATCTTCTTCTTTTTTTTTTTTTTTTTTGGATATCCTGGGCACGATGAGTCAAGTCAATTTCCCTTGGAAATATAAAAGATGGTGAAAATAAAAAATCTCCGGAATACACGCAGTCAATTTAGTTTATACTTAATTGTGTGAGGGAGCTTAGTATACATTTAGAATTTGTTACCTTTAATTATGAATGAAATTAAAATTGACATGTTCACCTTCTTTACGCCTTTTCTGCTGCATTTTTTAAATGCAGATGAGGATGAATGTGTTGCCAACCCACACCCATGTGATAATACAAACGGAGGTTGTACAAACACTGACGGATCATACACCTGTACTTGTAACGTGGGTTATGTACTGAATGGAGATGAAAGCACTTGTGATGGTATGTTTAATAATATTGATATTTCTTATTTATTTGGATTACATAGTCTGAATAAGGGAAAGGAACAGCAAAACAAAATCACATATTTTCACTGCTGTGATAAAATAAAAGAGAACGAATTGTAATTAATGATGAAAAAATCAATACCCCAACAATCTTCTTTTTTTTTTTTTTGTGGATATCCTGGGCACGATGAGTCAAGTCAATTTCCCTTGGAAATATAAAAGATGGTGAAAATAAAAAATCTCCGGAATACACGCAGTCAATTTAGTTTATACTTAAGTGTGTGAGGGAGCTTAGTATACATTTAGAATTTGTTATCTTTAATTATGAATGAAATTAAAATTGACATGTTCACCTTCTTTACGCCTTTTCTGCTGCATTTTCTAAATGCAGATGAGGATGAATGTGCTGCCAACCCACACCCATGTGATAATACAAACGGAGGTTGTACAAACACTGACGGATCATACACCTGTACTTGTAACGTGGGTTATGTACTGAATGGAGATGAAAGCACTTGTGATGGTATGTTTAATAATATTGATATTTCTTATTTATTTGGATTACATAGTCTGAATAAGGGAAAGGAACAGCAAAACAAAATCACGTATTTTCACTGCTGTGATAAAATAAAAGAGAACGAATTATAATTAATGATGAAAAAATCAATACCCCAACAATCTTCTTCTTTTTTTTTTTTTTTTGGATATCCTGGGCACGATGAGTCAAGTCAATTTCCCTTGGAAATATTAAAGATGGTGAAAATAAAAAATCTCCGGAATACACGCAGTCAATTTAGTTTATACTTAAGTGTGTGAGGGAGCTTAGTATACATTTAGAATTTGTTATCTTTAATTATGAATGAAATTAAAATTGACATGTTCACCTTTTTACGCCTTTTCTGCTGCATTTCTAAATGCAGATGAGGATGAATGTGCTGCCAACCCACACCCATGTGATAATACAAACGGAGGTTGTACAAACACTGACGGATCATACACCTGTACTTGTAACGTGGGTTATGTACTGAATGGAGATGAAAGCACTTGTGATGGTATGTTTAATAATATTGATATTTCTTATTTATTTGAATTACATAGTCTGAATAAGGGAAAGGAACAGCAAAACAAAATCACATATTTTCACTGCTGTGATAAAATAAAAGAGAACGAATTGTAATTAATGATGAAAAAATCAGTACCCCAACAATTTGTTTTTTGATATCCTTTGCACGATGAGTTAAGTCAATTTCCCTTGGAAATGTAAAAGATGATGAAAAAAAAATCTCCGGAATACACGCAGTCAATTTAGTTTATACTTAATTGTGTGAGGGAGCTTAGTATACATTTAGAATTTGTTACCTTTAATTATGAATGAAATTAAAATTGACATGTTCACCTTCTTTACGCCTTTTCTGCTGCATTTTTTAAATGCAGATGAGGATGAATGTGTTGCCAACCCACACCCATGTGATAATACAAACGGAGGTTGTACAAACACTGACGGATCATACACCTGTACTTGTAACGCGGGTTATGTACTGAATGGAGATGGAAGCACTTGTGATGGTATGTTTAATAATATTGATATTTCTTATTTATTTGGATTACATAGTCTGAATAAGGGAAAGGAACAGCAAAACAAAATCACATATTTTCACTGCTGTGATAAAATAAAAGAGAACGAATTGTAATTAATGATGAAAAAATCAATACCCCAACAATCTTCTTTTTTTTTTTTGTGGATATCCTGGGCACGATGAGTCAAGTCAATTTCCCTTGGAAATATAAAAGATGGTGAAAATAAAAAATCTCCGGAATACACGCAGTCAATTTAGTTTATACTTAAGTGTGTGAGGGAGCTTAGTATACATTTAGAATTTGTTATCTTTAATTATGAATGAAATTAAAATTGACATGTTCACCTTCTTTACGCCTTTTCTGCTGCATTTTTAAATGCAGATGAGGATGAATGTGCTGCCAACCCACACCCATGTGATAATACAAACGGAGGTTGGTACAAACACTGACGGAATCATACACCTGTACTTGTAACGTGGGTTATGTACTGAATGGAGATGGAAGCACTTGTGATGGTATGTTTAATAATATTGATATTTCTTATTTATTTGGATTACATAGTCTGAATAAGGGAAAGGAACAGCAAA
>JAPZVO010000358.1:0-45756 GCA_029962745.1 Echinometra lucunter
TATTAACTTTGAAAGTTTAAGTTAATCCTTATAATAGGGATCCTTAAATTGGCAACTTTGCCAGCATCTGTGATGTCATGGTGGACAACTCTCCCTTCATTTTGTACACAGAATTCAACATTTTCTTTATGTTCAAGAGAAATAAATTTGATTTATTATTTGAGTATGTCATGACTAATCAATTCTGCAAGTATATTTGGAAGAATTATGTTGATTCCTGACTTGAAATATCATATAAATCAAATTTTCGAAAAAAATTATGTACAAAATGAATTGAGAGTTGTCCACGATGACATCACAGATGCTGACAAAGTTGCCAACTCAAGAATCCTCATAATAGGGATTTACTGAAACTTTCAAAATTCAAAACTCTTGAACAGATTGTCCGATTTTGCTCAAACTTTTACTGTTAACCCTTCTTGGTCATCTTTATTCACTAGCTAACAGCACACTATTGCTTGGGTAGCATTCTCCTTTAAAAAGTAAAAGAAAACCATGGAAGCGCTCTCTCGCTCCGCACGGTAACAATTTCATAATACTATTTTAAATATGAAAGGAAACTGGTTTGCGTCTTGTCTCTCTGTCTATAATAGTGTTATAGTACTGTTAGTACTGTTCTACTATGCTCACTACATGATAGTTTCGAGTAACAAGCACTCTTGTTCCCGCAGCTACATGTCCGGGTATCACAATAGTTTTGCAGCTATCATGGCTATATCTGCCCAGGTATGCTCGAATTCTCTGGGAAGATAATGAATGCATCACAAGATCATCTACTAATAGTTTATTTTGTTAGTAGCTCGCTTCACTGGCTCATAGAATCAGAATGGTTTGGAATGCCAAGCGTCAAGTCGCATAGTCGAATAGCGCCATAGTTGGCAATTAGGTGATCATAATACACGTATTTAGATATCTTTGACGCACATCAAAGAGCAGAGGAGTATGATATTTTTTAGCTCGCTGCGCTCATTTGAATATTTAGATTCAAAATAGCTTGGGGATAAGGCAATTTGGACATGCAAGTGAGTTAACCGCATATGTAATTTAGTTATCTTACAGGCCTACAGTATATTTTGAAGAAAAAAATATTCTTTATCGTCCAGAGACTGTTTTGGTCGTGTACGATCACCTGATGATAATTATTCCATCTTTTCGAATTATCTCCTTGATATTTCATTCATTCTTCATTTTCTACAACGTACACTTTCGAACTTTTCATTACTAAACATTATGCAAGGAACACCCACACACTAGAATGTGTGAGGGTATGTGTGTTTATATATATAGGTACGCCCAGTCATATCCGTACCAGCGGGGGGCATGGGACAGTTTTTCCCCATAAATTTTGAAGGTTTACAATTATTTATAATCTGTATTCCCCGGTCTGTGTATGGGAAACGAATTTTGTTTCTTTTTTTCGGAGACATGAGTGAAATCTTGAAAGAATATCTACCTCGGGCATCTAATACTATCTACCGTGTTGACCCAAAGTAAACAATCACAACTTACTTATCCCATCTGTCATTATGATTAATGCTGGTCCTTGATCTCCTTCAAAGCCCTCTTGAATAACAGATATACGTACAGAATATCTCATCAAGGGCGCTAGGCCAGTCACGTTATATTGTAACACGTCGCAGGCCATCGTAGCACAACCTGACGCAGGGTCGATAGTTGCAGAGTGAACTAGAGAGCCGTTTCCAGAATAGACATAAACCATGTAAGCCATTACAGGTCCCTCTCCAACATCAGTTACAGAGTTCCACTGCATCCATCTTATCACAAAGTGGTTGGAACCGGTTTGGTATTCTTCGGGTGCCGAGGACAGTATAGGTACTAGGAGTAGAGAATATTTTTACAACTAGAAGCTGCAGTGTTCTTGATGTTGATAGTCAGTCGTCTGATCATTTCATTTGGATTAAACTTTCTTTATACCAAATTATATACGTTCAGATATTTATCAAAGATTATCGATCTTGAAAACAAATAACAAACCCTCTGCGGACATTCTGCGACATCAGTCATGTTTACAAAGGCAAGGTTTACCAAGCTTCATAAATGTCACAACTCTAATTTGCTCAGTTGTAGAGATCACATCGCCTCTTACCTTGAGGGGTGTATATCTTCCTTAAATATGCTGTGAAATCATTTACATATTTAAAGATTATGAAACATGATCAAGCAATCACTGAGCTATATTACCGGTTTGCTACAAAGCCCTTCAACAGGAAAGGCTGACCAATGCGATTATAAATATAAAATAACCTCAACACCCCCGCTCACTGGAGCTATTCTACATATTACTATATAGATTCTCCACTCCCTGGGAAGCATTCTAGCCATGTAGTGTTCCATGCTAACAGGCGGCGCTCGCGGGGAGGGGATTTTTTTCTACATTTTTTTTTCTGGAGAATCGCCCCTCCCCTCACTTTTTAAAGCTTAATATTGTTATTTTTCTGTTTTGAGTCAGGTAAACTGATGCCAACCACTCAAATACTTAATAGGCTAAAGTGTATTTTGATGGAAAAATTAGGCTTCTTTCATAATTTTTCGGTTATTTTTAGCTCGCTCGATCGCATAATACCGATCATCCCCCTTCCACTTCTCGAAACAGATTTTCGGCAGTGACCTTCGGTGTTTCCGCCCCCCCCCCCTCCCCCTCGTTACATGAAATCTCTGCCATTGCATGCTAATCAAATCACACTGACCTTTGCATCCGGGTACCCAAATACAACCTGGTAAGAGTGGCACACGTAGATTAATGTCTTGCCAAAAGACGTTCCAGCGTCAGGCTGGGATTCAAACCCTCAACCCTTTGAGAGTCAAGTGAATGAACCATTACACTAAAACACCTCCATCTCTTCTAGCTAAACCTACCTATGTCCCTTTCACATGCAAATCTGATATAGCTGGTACAAGGCCTTCTACTCCATCCTTTCATGACGAACTGATGAACACATCTCTCATTCTCCCAGTCGGATACGATGTTCACCAGTGCCATAAACCTAACAAAAATACATGTGACGTGCGATCTATCTGGGTAAAATTGTCAAAATTTCCGCTAACAAACCCTCGTCGGTCGAGTGCTTGAAATTTAAGGCTACAATATGACCTTGAACTATTCGGGAGAGGACAGGTCTTGCCTCTCCCAGTTACCTTTCAGTTTGACGCCGTAGAAATGAATACTAACTAGAGCTGTGATACTTGAACTATTCCTGACGGAATAAACGACATTGTTATCAATTATTACAGCCGTGAGCAAGAATCGAACCCGGCATCTCTAGATTGTATACGGGCGTGTTACTCAATGAGTTGACACTGGTGAAGGTTCTCTAAGACATTTATACTGGAATTCATACATATATTGCCTACGATAGCTTATACATATATATATATATATATATATATATATATATATTCATTTCTATGACGTTTCTATGACGTCACATTGAAAAGTAACTGTGAGAGGCAAGATCTATCATCTACCGAACTATTCTGCAAACACTCTACTCAAAGCTTTATGAAATCGTGCTTACGCGTCAAAATAGATTCTGTGTCTGCTAATCCCTGGATAATCTGTATTCGTGACCGACGACGACAAGGTCGCCGTTTATACGAAACGATCGAAAGTTCATGATACCGAACGCCAACTGGAATTAATGACGGGACCGATGGCTCCCAGGTCTCTCCAACCTCCCGAAAACCTATCTCAATTTCAATGGAAAGACAGTCAACCGTACCGTGGCTACATAGCAGCGTTCTTGACTCGAGAACATGAGGAATAATTAATTCCGGCATTGGTCTTGTGAACTATGGGATTTGTTGACCACCTGTTAACTGCGATGTGCCCCTTCAAAACAATATTCCTTTCTAATACCGGTTTACGCTTGGGGGGGGGGGGGGGTGTTCTCTAGTTTTTCAAAGGCTAATGAGTAATTTCAGTTTGATTTGAATGAGGTACATTGAATATAGTTATGGCGGTTATTCATAATTACGTCTCGTTCCCTGCAGCGGTTCCATCTATCCATTGAAACACGTCCTCTTGCTGAAGGCTATCGAGTCCGATCCAAAATGAATTTCCCTCGGCTAAGCCTAGGAGGAGACTCTTGAATATCAAGAATTAGAAGATAAAAGTAAGTAAATTTGATCTGCAAAGTATTGAGAAAAAGACCTGTTACAGAAAACCAATGGAAAAGAACAATTCACACGCAAACTATCAAAGCAACAACTTTTGTTTTCATTGCTGAAAACGTGATTCGTGCCGATAAGATAATATGAACATCTTAGCAATGATACATCTTTAAATAAACCTTTTTACCAATATCAAAATGGTATCTTGCATCTCTAAAACACCAACAGAAGTCAAACGTTGAAAAAAAAACGGAGGTTATTTTCTTCTCGATCAGATTCCATCTCTGTTTTATCAATATTTCATTATTATCACGGATTACCCATTACATTACCGCGTCATCTAAAGGAATAACCTTGTCCTTTTTATAAGATGTGATTATTGGTAGATGTTAATGCAAAATTACCATAGCCAAGGGCTGCAATTTGTTTATTGAGTTTAAATCAAAAATAACAATAAGAAATAATCAACTGAAGTCTAATCTACTAGGATTTATTTTAAGTCAGAACTTACATTGATTTCTTCCGTCTTCGGTTGAGCAAGATCCCCTCCATGACCTTGACAAAATCTTCTAGCAAACAAGTATGACGTCATAGAGGACTGGGAGGTGTAGTACTCGGTTCTCCCCAGACGTGTCCATTCAGACTCGGGAACAACTACACATTCGGTAATCATGATAATACAATTCAGTCTCGAAACTCCAAATTTATTTCATATTGTTTATATAATCAACTTAAGTTATTTTGACGACATTGTAAAACTTACAAATTAAGCGCTGACTTGCATGAGATTATTTAACAAAAACAATGTACTTTAAGTAATGTTAGTTATTTACTGTGTGTTAATGTGGGTAGAGGCATAAAATTCGTAAAATCACTATTATACTCACTCGTAAAAAAGGGAGAAAAACGAACAAAACAAACAAAGCAAACCTATAAAAACTTTCATTTCTAAACAAAAATGGCTTATTTGTCAATCACCGCTAACCGTCTACTATACCTAAATCAATCTTTGAATAAGCATGACTTACCCTCATACCGTTCACATATGAATGGGTGTTTGATGTAACATGGACTATCATTCCATCCCATGCTTGAATGAGAAAGAAGACATGCGCAATCTTCATTACCATGATTGTTCGGTTCAGGTGGGGACCATGCGGAATACCTGGATGTAATGAATGACAAAAAGAGAACGAATATACAAAAAAAGAAACAAAAAACAATAGACAACTATGAATCGTTGAACCAAATATGACTAATTCGTTAAAATATAAGTGAATAGAATGAGTATAAGAAACATGTATATCGTCACGACTGTATCAATAATAATCATGGGTGACAATAATTTAACCACAAGTGATTATTTTAGCCAGAAGGCCCTATTAGGGGAGAAAAAAATCCCACCGTGTTACCATGGTTACCTTAGTCGGTATTGCAGTTTGTTATAATTCCTATCTAGAATGTGCATACATTCATACAAGTTTGAAAATAATTTCCATCACTAATATAACAATCTATGGGAAATCTCTGATTTGGAGTGATATCAGAGCAGAAGGGCAGACCGATATGGCTCTGATTTATGGCAAAATTGTGCACTTTAAAGCACCCAAAATAGGTACTGATGTTAAATGATGCAAATGGAACAAATTAGATATTTACACACTTTCAAAAATAACCTATGTTATCTAACCCATGATGGTCAGACGTACGCAGATAGGGAGGCAGAGGGCAGTTGCCCACTAGAAATTTTCAACACCCGGCCTCTTTTTTTTTTCCTTACTTTTTTTTTTTGAGAATGTACGGAATTTCCACGCAAATCGTTCAGATTCAATTATAAAAATGCAAAAGCTCCGGCCGCTCGGTCGCTTCGCTCCCTCGCTTGCGTGTTCCCTCAAATATTGAATATATTCTTGCCCCCATAGGAAAAAAAATTCCTGCGTACGGCCTTGGTACTTTGTATGCTCAAATCTAGTTAACTGGGCCTATACCACTTGATCAATGATAATGAAACTGAAATAAAGATCAGTGAAATGAAGGGAAAAGGCGACCGCCCCCCCCCCCCCCCCCCCCCGTCACGAAGGTGTCCCTATCAATGATCGGCCCACGCTAAGCCATTGTAACATGGTTGAAAAAAAAAATAGTTGACCAATATTTAGTTCAGCGAGCTGCATTATCAAATGAACCGCTCAAACTCCACAAGATTCAGGCTGGTCTTTAAAATACCGCCCAATATGTCACGTCCTAAATAGAGAACAGATCCAAGGGCCCTCACAGAGAAGCTTTTATATCGACCGATGCGGCCGAGTATCACGTAGCTGTATAGGGTTCGAACTTGTGATCGACAATATAGTTAATCGTCGGGATGTTAAGATTCAGATTCACATTCAGATTCACATTCATATTAATTTATTGGTCCATAAAGGAAATTCGTTTTGTTGGCATTATACGACAATGCATGTACATAATCACATAAATCAGAATACATGTATTAGCAAAACTTCTCCTCCCCCCCCCCCCCCCCCCCCCCAGGGAAAATGTCTCAAAGTATTTCCCCATCAGATAATAAGTATGGATTACTTTACCAGTATACCAAATTTGGAGCTTACAGAGAAAAGTGCAGTTTTTCAGCTATGTCACTAATATCAAACCTACTGTAAAGGCGTTCCGTCGATCCACATAAACGTTCCTTCCACTGCTTGGTCTGTCAAACCAAAATACGAACAGGCCGAAATTCTGCCGTGTAGAAAGCTCTAATTGAAGAAAACAAATACAATCGTAAATTATTATCTGATTTTCTTGTGTTTCTTTGTTCTTCTTTTTTAATATCATACGGCTATACAACGACTCACGTTGATCTGGATCTTTTTATTGAAAGTGAAGGCCAACCAATTACCACATGACATTTTGCTCTTTGTCTAATGGACCGACCACGTTTATTCAGATTATGGGAGTCATATTTTCTATACAAATAAATTTTCCAAGTTCAAATGTACATTCGTTCAACATAAAAGCGTCTTGTGAGTAGACAAGGCGATGTTGGTGGTGGTGGTGGTGGTGGTGGTTTTACCGGCGATTTTTCATCGGTGATTGGATGATTTTCGCCATGTCATGAATTTCCTCTCCTCATATCTTTGCATCGTTGGATTGACAAAAAATGGGTGGTGTCCTGCAGTTGATTGATAATCCAAGCAGAGTTTGAGTTAAATTACTTTTCTATAGTGTTACCTGGACCATACGCAGAAATCTTTACCGGGGGGGGGGGGCAAGATGCGTAATAATTTAAGTAATAATTTCAGTAATATTCTTTTTTCATTTATCTTTAGTTGATTTTTTTTTCTCTCTCTCTTCACAATTTCCATTTTGGTCTTGATACTTCAATATAATGGTTGTACAATATCCTTGTGTCTTATGCAAACATGCTGTTAAAACAAATCATAAAGGTCTTTTGTGCACATCGTGCCATATGTGGGTTCATATATCTTGCGCCAGTACTGCATTTGTATAATGATGCATCCCATCCGTTTATTGGTTGGGAATGATGCCCAAGGTGTATCATGCAACATCTACCATTCTTTTAGATCAGATTTTACTGAGGGCGGCATTTTTAACAATGATGTTGAAGATCTTACGGATAGCAGGGAGGACTGCCGCCCTGCTGATAGTCAAAACTTTCAAAATTGTAATATGATATATAAAAATATTTCTGGCAAAGGTATTAAATTTATTCAGTTGAATATTGTGAGTCTCTATAAGCATATTGACGAAATAAGAACAATTTTGTACTGTAATGATATACATGTACTTGCTCTTAATGAAACACGACTTGATGATTCAATACATGATGATGAAATAAAGGTTTCTCATTATAATATTGTTCGGAAAGATCGCAACAGGTCTGGTGGTGGCGTTTCATTTTATATACATGAAAGCGTTGAATTTGATATTATTGAAGACTCTCCAATGTTCGACCTTGAAGCTATTCCTATTCTCATTCGTGTAAAAAAGGCTAAATCAATAATGCTTCTTAATTGGTATAGGCTACCAAACTCTAAGTCTGATCTTCTAGATCATTATGAAAAGTTTTTAGAATTTACGGAAAGTCTCGACTGTCATCTTGTTGTCATGGGTGATATCAATCTTGACATTCAGAAGGAGGTGGATGATTGTATTACAAGACGGTATAAGCAGATTAACAGTGTATACTCTTTATCTTTTGTTAACACTACTGAATGTACTCGAATCACTGGTGAATCTGCCTCTCTTATTGATCACATGTTAACAAACAGTACTGAAATGATTAAGTCTTCTGGAGTAATACATAATGGAGTAAGCGACCACTCGATGAACTATTTAATTTGGAAAGCTCATCATTCTCATTCTGGCGTCAAGTATATAACGTACAGGAAATGTAAAGGTGTAGATATTGATATTTTCAATGCTGAATTATCGCAGCAGAACTGGATGGAAGTTGAGGAGGAGAATGATACTGATAAAGCCACTGACATATTTGAACAATTGTTTTTTCATGTTGTTAATAAACACATGCCTCTTAAAACCAAAAGAGTTCGAAATTTTCAGTCACCATGGCTTAATGAAACTATTTTTCAAGCTATGAAGAAAAGAGATTTAGCAAAATCCAAAGCTATAAAGACATAGGATCAAAATGATTCGAAAGATTATCGTGTATTAAAAAACAAAGTAACATCACTGATTAAGAAAGCTAAGCGCAATTATTATATGGAACATCTAACTAAGGATTGGAATTCCAATAGTACATGGAAAATTTTGTCTACGTTAATACCCAAGAAAACTTCATCTTCTCAGCCTCCACCTAGTCAGTGTCAGAGCATGGCTAACCACTTCAATCAACATTTTGCAAATATTGGTAACAGGTTAGTCTCGGATTCTGAGATAAATAATGATTTGGCATCGGATGTTATTGACGTTGACTTGGAAGTGGAACATCCATTGCAACTTTGTACTGTAAGTGAGAATGATGTTTTGAAAGAAGTACAACAACTGAAAAATAAGAAATCAGTAGGCTTAGATGGAGTTGCCGTGCATATTCTAAAAATGCCCATAAATGAAATAATTCGACCAGTAAGCTCTATTATTAATAAATCCATTGTCCAAGGTATTGTTCCCAAGAAATGGAAAATTGCTAAAATTGTTCCTCTACATAAAAAAGGTGACAGAACAATCCCAAATAACTATAGGCCCATTTCTATTCTTTCATGTTCATCGAAGATACTGGAAATGGTGATCCGAAAACAACTTGTGCAACATTTACATAGAAATAATATTCTCTCAGTAGAGCAATCAGGATTTCGCCCTAAACATAGTACTACCACGGCTTTGATTAAAGTCACAGACGAATGGTTGAAAACCCCTGATGAGGGAAAGTATACTGGAGCGGTCTTTGTAGACCTACAAAAAGCTTTTGATTTGGTCAACATTAAATGTCTTCTTAACAAGCTAACAAGAATTGGGATTAGCGGTTCGTCACTTGAATGGTTTTAAAATTATCTTTCAGATAGGAAAATTGTAACTTGTATTGGCAACTGCAATTCTGAGGAACTACCTATTGGGCTCGGGATACCCCAAGGATCAATTTTAGGTCCGCTGCTTTTCATCATCTTTATAAATGATTTGCCATCTGTATTCCATTCTTGTAATATCCATTTATATGCAGATGACACAGTTATTTATTTTTCCCATAAGGACCCACTCATGGTCCAATCAACGCTAAATAGGGAGTTGGTCAATCTGGACAAATGGATGGTGAGAAACAGACTTAAGGTTAATTATGACAAAACCATGTGTATGCTTATTGGAAACAGACACATGCTCAAAAAACAAAGTATGCTTGATTTAAGTATAAATGGTCACCTGATTAATCATGTGAAATCTCTGAAATACTTGGGTGTTTATATTGATTCAGAACTGAAGTGGGATATACATGTAAATCATCTCTGTGTTAAGGTTGGACGCATGGTTTCATTTCTCCGTCGCTTAAGAAAATATATTAATAGAAGTAACTTGAAAATTATATACCAGCATGTTATCCTACCTCACCTAGATTATGCTGATATAATATGGCAATCTTCATATGACAAATATAAAAATCTATTACAAAAGTTGCAAAATAGAGCAGGTAGAATTATTCTCAATATAAAACCAAATTCACATTTTTCTGTTACTTCAATGCATGAAATACTCCGATGGGAGACCCTTAAATCTAGACAAAATTTCCACATTCAAATCATGATGTTTAAAATCCTCAATAGATTGACTCCAAATTACTTAACTAAAAACATTTTTTACGCCTCAAGACCTTACTGTCTACGTAGTAATAACTTATGCCTTCCGAAACCAAGAACAAATTACTGCAAACGCACATTTTTCTACAGGGGGGCTCAACTATTTAACAGCATACCCCAATGTATCCAAAATTGTACATCTCTGCTTTCCTTTAAAAGAGCACTTAAGCAACTAAGACCTTATTGGACTCCCCCCCCCCCCCCCCCCCCCCACACACACACACTTTTTTTTTTATTATTATTATCATTTTTACAATTATCTTTTTCTTTGATCTTTGTTTTTTTTTCTTTTAATTCTTCCATTCTTTCTCTTCCAATCTGGTCCCCATGGAAGACCAGTGGCACCATGTTAGTGCAACTGAAAATGGGTTATCCAGCCGTCTCATTTCTTTCCTTAATGTTTTGTTAATTCCTGAGTTTCAATATTTCTGTACAGTATTTCTTTTGTATATGTATATTATGTTCATATTACTTTTGTTATTTTCTTTGTATATTCATGTGATTGTATACTGTTTTTTTATGACGGAAAATAAAAACAAAAACAAACAAACAAAGAAACTCGAAAGCGAGGGAGCGGAGCTCCCGATCTGGTCATGAGGGCCTTTTGCATTTTTTGAAAATTGAAATATAAGGATTTGGTGCACGCTTTGGGTGAATTTTGTGAAAATTTCAGTAAAAAGTAAAAGTAAAAGTAAGTTGTCAAAATTTCGGTGGGGGGGGGCAGCTGCTGCCCTGCCCCCCCCCCTCTCGCCCCCCCCCCCCCCCCCCCCCCCCCCCCCCCGCTGCGTACGGCCATGATTGTTATTGAGAATGTTATTACATGGTATATATCCCCGTTATGTAGGAGAAAGCACACTTATGCGGGAAAGTGGCCATAATCAACTCCAGCTTACTACTACCTATAATGCGTATCAAATTTCTGAATACGAAATTTTCGATTCATCCAAACTTGACATCTTGTTCCTTTTTTCTTTTCTTTGTTTTTTTAAGTATAATATGACTTGTGTAAATTACCAGCAGCAACAACAAAATAAGTAAATTAAGAATGAAATTATGAAAGTGAAAGCCATCTTCCAAAATTGACAACTGCGTGAAAATATTTGCAAGATGTTTGTATCTAGATTTAATGAACGTACATTAATACCCTCTGACGTGATGAGTGCTAAATCAGCTCCATGATATTGACAGTAGGTTCTTGCATCTGAGAAAGATAGATCTGGCATCCAGGATGCAGAGATGAAGTAATTTGTTCCTCCAAACACAGCCTCAGTACTTTCATCGAATACTGAAATGGAAATGAGTGAGAATTCGTGAAAAACTATGAGTGGTTAACCCATTCTGATATAACGTCGTGGCTTCATAATTACTAAATCAGCTCCATGATACTGACAGTAGGTTCTTCCATATGAGAAAGATCTATCCACCCAGGATGCAGAGATAAAGTAATTCATACCTCCCAATAGAGCCTCACTACCTTCATAGAATACTGTAATGGATCAGAGTACAGTTTTGGAAAATAACTTGCAATGAAGGATTAACCCAGGTCATGCAGGTTGAGTAGTGTCTCGAAGAATGATAAATCAGTCCCATCATACTTGCCAGCCTTATTCTGCTTATTGAAAAGTAACCATTTCGGCTGATTCAGAAGTGATTTTTTTTCTTATTTCTACCGTTACAAAAGAAAGAAAGAAAGAATGCATGAATGAATGAATGTATGTATGAATGAATGAATGAATGAATGAATGAAAGAGCGGTTGATAGAGAGCTATCCAACTATCATGACCATGAAGACTAGTAGAGATGGAATTACCTCTAAATTATTACTTCACAGTAATCCCCACATGCTGTTATTTTAATAAAGTTCTATGATATTCTTATTCATTGAGAGTGTGAGAGTTTATTTTGAGAAAGAACGATTTGAGAATTGTGTCAGCCCTTCCCTGCCTTGAAAGTTATTTTGAAAGCTCTGATTCATAGCGGCTATCATTGTGGACCGAGTGGTCGATTTTATTTGAAATATCCAAATTAGGAACTAACATGATTAATAAAGACCAAATATATATTATATCTGAACCACTGTGTTTTATGTTTGTTTGTTTGTTGTTGTTGTTTTTCCATTTTTTTTATTTGTTAGAATTTCTTTTTATTTATTCCTTTTTTTATGAACACGATGAGTGGTTATCTCTGCATTCGCGGAAAAAAACCTACAAAACAAAAAGAAAATACAACTCGGGTTTATCAATGCATACCTCGTGTCCTCTCGCATATAAACGGAAAAGTACGTGCTGTAGGCTGGTCATACCAGGAGGAACCAGAACGTAAACTAAGACAGCCCCACGAGTTGAGATGAACAGGATCATTGGGTTCCGTGGCATTATCCCAATCATTATACCTGTGATGAAAAAGATTATTTTTTGAAATTACACGAAAAATGCATACATACATGTATTTTCAAATATCCAAAACAAATGCAGGGAGAATAATGACCGGCCTTGATTATCATGATTATACGTACGATTTGAATACTCGCAATCGATATCACGTGACGCGATGTGGGCCAATCACACCTGGCTATCTGTAGGAGCTATCTCATATACGTACATGTATATATATATATATATATATATATATATATATATATATATATATATATATATATATATGGGCGGAATCAGTAACCCGGTGGTATTTCATAACAAACTCGCAAAGAAAGGAAAAGTAAATAATTATCTTAAAAGTTTGGGCAGCGAATACTTCTTACTATCAGTACTCTGAAACAAAAAATATATATTTCTGAATGAAGATTAATTCGGGGGTATAGTGTTCACAAGCACGAAAGAGTTCAATAACATGTATGTTTCGTAAATGCACTAGAGAGGAAATAATGGAAAACATGCATACTCGAGCGCAGTACCATCAATCCAACTGAACTCTTCCTGGCCGGCGCTCCTCTGTAGTCCGAACCAATAACAGAAGTATGCTTCACATGACGTACACGGTGGTAGTAAGTTCTTCAGGAATGTCTGTATGTATAATGAATTTTAAACAGTTGATCTTTTAGTCATAGAATCATCTGAGCCCCTTGAATCAGTGAAGATTTTAAATATGCCTATAGCATTTCATTTTTTTTTTTTTTTGTGCCGGGGATTGAACCCCCGATCCTCCTGTCTCCAGTCAAGCGCCTCAAGCCGCTAGACCACGGCACCTATTCTGGTACATCAAAATAAGGGCCTAATCTGACCCCCCCCCCCCCTCGCTAATTGCTTACTTGCTTTGTGGTGATTCAGTTACTTCTCCGGACTTCGAACCATAAGGTTTGGGGTTCGAATCCCTGCCGCAGCACTACAGTGTCTTTTGGCAAGACGTTTATCTACATTTGTCACACGTGCCAGGTAAATGGGTACCTGGCAAAAATTAATTCCTTGAGATGCTTGTGCGCTGTAATGGTTGCCGGTCTAAAAGCCGGCAGGGGGTAATAATAACTTAAGTCCTTTGGACAGTTGGAAGCGCAAAGAGACGTTAGATAATGTGATATGCGCTATACAAGAAAGGGATATTATTAGGTGGTCTGTCATCTATGACAGATCACCTCTTAAGTTTGTCAGAATTATATTTATTTTTATTCCAACGCCATATTTTTTGTCCGCGTGATTTCTCAAAATTGGCTGATTCAGTTTTAATGAAATTTTCGTCAGTCATCAGGCCTATCAACAACATGAACATATTAATTTTTCAAGGTCATCGGGTCATCATGGCGTCATGCAGGCGCCATTTTGTAAATATCTTGTCTTGATAATATATTCATAACGCATTGTCATTACTGGTTCATATTTAGCATGATGGCAGTCCATAATAGTCCAAAAGAATTACATTTAGTCAAACGCGGGTGTTATATGTCTATGATGTCGATGGTCAGTAGACAGCTCAAAATCAATTTATATTCATTTTGCAACGTTTCAGGCCATTTTAAGCATTTCAACAATTTCTGCGAGTAAGCGCAAGGCCCAAATGACGTAAAAACGCTGTTTTTTCACTTGGTCTCGAATCAGGAGACTTTTCTTGACAATTTCCATTAATTTAGAATTGATGTCAACTTCAACCATGAGGTTCAAATTCTGCGCGCGCGTCAATAGGCAGAATAGTGTAAACAAAAAACATACCTATATGAAATCCACCATAGCTCGTTAAAAAGGCTGGAGACCCCTCAATTTTTTTTAACATTTTCTGAAAGCCCATGAGTTGAAGATTTGATTTCATGAAAAGAAATTGGGGGGTCTAATGGATGAAACGTCGCCATATTCTCATGTGAACGCAAAATTTCTTTTTTTTTATTATGACGTCATATTTGTTACCTTTAAACAGGACTATCTCGCTTATTGTTGGTAGATTTTCGCCAGGATTTTAATATGTTGTAGGTGAGACGATGATCAACCAAGAAGATTTCCTTCATTTTTCATTTTGAAAACGGCATCATGCTCTAATTTACGATAAATGGAGGCATGTCAATTTTTCACATTTTGCGTGCATTGTTCTGCGCGTTCGCTAGTCGTAAATAACGTAAAAACGCCGTTTTTTCACTTGATTTGGAATCCTGAGATATTTTTGACAAGTTCCATCCATTTAGAATTGATTTCAACTTATCATAAGGTCGTAGGCCTACGCGCGCGCCAAATTTCAAAGTCCGTGCGCGCGTCAATGGGCAATATAGTGAAAAAAAACAAAAAACATACCTATCTAAAATCTGCCATAGCTCGTTAAAAAGCATGGGGACCGCCCCCTCCCCAATTTTTGTTTTACATTTTCTGAAAGCCTATAAGTTGAAGATTTTAATTCATGAAAAAAAAATTTGGGGGGGGGGGGGTCTAATGGTTGGAACGTCGTCATATTCTCATGTGAACGCAAAATTTCATTTTTTTTTTATGACGTCATATTTGTTTACCTTTAATCAGGACTATCTCGCTTACTCTTGGTCGATTTTCGCCAGGATTTTAATATGTTGTAGGTGAGACGATGATCAACCAAGAAGATTTCCTTCATTTTTCATTTTGACAACGGCATCATGCTCTAATTTACGATAAATGGAGGCATGTCAATTTTTCACATTTTGCGTGCATTGTCTGTGGGTCATGACATTTTCTGAATTCTTGATTCTACATTCCCGTTATTTCTGCTCCATTTTTGCCCAACTTCGAGTATGTTGTAGCTGAGAAAATTCCCTATCATAAAAGAGTTCATTTATTTTTTAATCAGATGTCGGGAACATATCGAAATTTTAACTGGAAGATATGACAAGAGAATCCTATTTTCCATTTACGTGTTATCTGGGCCATATTCTGGTCTATCGGTAAAGCAGATGTCTCACATCATCAAGCGCCCCGGTTCGATTCCCGGCGACGGACGTGTCATATTTGTTGTTGTTGTTGTGGTTGTTGTTGTTGTTGTTGTTGCTTGTTTTGTCCTTTCCTATTACCATCTTCTTCCACTACTTTTACACATAAAATCACCAGCAATGCAATAAACTGCGTTATTTAGCCTGTTTTGTCACTTGCAATACAGTGTACAATAGTTAATGTACAACCCTATTGCAAATCTCATAAGTTAACGTGTTAATACATCTTTGGGTCAACTGTTGTTATAGACCAATTTCACAACGCAAGAGGGCAGCAGACTGTTCGGCACAGGTCGACATACTGCGGTGGGCGCTCCAATTTTTATAGTACACAAGTCAATAGCGCGTTATGTACATTCGTTCGATTTTTTGTCTATTTTGACCAGTATATGCAGATTTATTTTAATATTTGCAATGAGAAATTATCAGGGAAGTTCAGGTCGCAGCTGTGCGGTACTCAAATGCCACAAGAATTAGAGAAAGTATAAAAATTGGAAGCTAACTGAGTGCGAAATTCACTCGCTTTTGACTCACGAAGCCTGTTTGTGTGAGAAGCCGTACTCCCTACACAGCTTTCCGTAAGCAATGTGAAGGAATTCGTCGCCAGTGGGTAAAAACATCAACAGAAAGGACTTTGAAGTCAAGAAACATTATCATTATGTACTTTGGCGTAAAATTTAATGAGTGAAAACATAACTTTGTAAACAGGGTAAAATTTAGGGCTCCCGTTTACTACGGCTTCTATGCTGCAATCGAACTTTTATTGACAAAACTAAGTTGAAAAACCATCGGAAAGTACACAAATACATCATACCTTCATCCGTCAGATATGACCATTGTCTTACCTCATCTACCCATGTATCCATGCTTTATTTTATTGATCTAGAATAAAGTAAATGGAACAATATCGGGGCATATCTCATATGTTACATTCATTTTGTACACAGAGCCAATCGCGGTCAGCGCGTTTGCCCACCGCAGCAATGGCGTCGCCGATAGAGGGCAAATACATAAACCGGAGGTAAAATTGGTCTATACTGCGATATCAAATCGTCCCATATCTATGTTAGTCTTCTTCCCAGACGTTTTCATCTTCTTTATGACATTTATTTCGACGTCCCCCGAGACATTCTTTTACATATCTTCATAATGAATTGTCATTACTGGTTCATATTTGGCATGATGACAGTCCATAATAGTCCGAAGAATTCCATTTAGTCAAACGCACGTACGCACACGTCCGTGCGTCAGTGCGCGCGCAAATCAGAAAAATGCTCTGAATCGATTTATTTTCATTTTCCACACGTTTCAGGCCATTTAAAGCATTTCAAAAGTTTCCCGCGTAAACGCCCGCGCGCGTTTTGCGCGTTCGCTAGTCGTAAATAACGTAAAAACGCCGTTTTTTCACTTGATTTGGAATCCTGAGATATTTTTGACAAGTTCCATCCATTTAGAATTGATTTCAACTTATCATAAGGTCGTAGGCCTACGCGCGCGCCAAATTTCAAAGTCCGTGCGCGCGTCAATAGGCAATATAGTGAAAAAAAAACAAAAAACATACCTATCTAAAATCTGCCATAGCTCGTTAAAAAGCATGGGGACCGCCCCCTCCCCAATTTTTGTTTTACATTTTCTGAAAGCCTATAAGTTGAAGATTTTAATTCATGAAATTTTTTTTTTTTTTTTTTGGGGGGGGGTCTAATGGTTGGAACGTCGTCATATTCTCATGTGAACGCAAAATTTCAAATTTTTTTATGACGTCATATTTGTTTACCTTTAATCAGGACTATCTCGCTTACTCTTGGTCGATTTTCGCCAGGATTTTGATATGTTGTAGGTGAGACGATGCTCAACTATAGAAATTGCTTCATTTTTCATTTTGAGAACAGCATCATGCTCTAATTTGACAATAAACGGAGGCATGTCATTTTCTTCACATTTTGCGTGTATTGTCTATTGGACATGACCTTTTCCGAATTCTTGATTCTACATTCCCGTCTTTTTTGAGCAACAGCTCTGTTATTTCTGCTCCATTTTCGCCCAGCTTCGAGTATGTTGTAGTTGAGGAAATTCCCTATCTTATAGGTGCCATTTATTTTTTAATCAGATGTCAGGAACATATCGAAATTTTAAATGGAAGATATGACACGAGAATCCCATTTTCCATCTACGTGTTATCTCTATGGGCCTTTCTGGTCTATCGGTAAAGCAGATGTCTCACATCCTCAAGGACCCTGGTTCGACTCCCGGCGACGGACTTGTCTTTTTCTTCTTTTTTTTTGTTGTTGTTGCTTGTTTTGTCCTTTCCTATTACCATCTTCTTCGACTACTTTTATACATACAATCACAAACAATGCAATAAACTATACTCCAAGAACTATACTCTCACAATCCATATTCACGTATACAGGCCAGAAGCTCTGGACTTGTCTTGATGATAGCATAAAAAATGCCATTAGTTTAAATTCTTTTAAATTCAAATTTAAAAAGTCCCTTCTTCGCAAGTACCATGCACCGACCCTTTATACTCATCATCCCTCATTCAATTTCATTTTACTTAACATATAACGACTCAATTCTGTTTTTTCCCCATTCACTTTATGCAGATATTCGTTTTCCGGTCGGTCCGTGTCTGTTGTTTGGGTCGTTAGGCAGGAGTCCTCCACTCCCCCCCCCCTTTTTCTTCCCCCTCTCTCTTTCTCTTCCTCTCTTTCTCTCTCGTTTCTCTTCTCCTTTCCTTCAGTTTCCTTTCACTCACTTTATGTTATGTATGTCCGCTGTTTGTACTAGTTTGTGTCTTCTTTTTTTAAAATTTTTACTGTTTAACTATTTTTACAACTCTTAAGTTAAAGGGGGCTGCAATCTACAAGCTCGGATTTTCAGCAGTCCCCTCCATTACCACCCTTTTTTCAGGCTCTTGTACACGGGAACTATTTATATTTACGAATCCACTGTTAAGTTTCATTTTTACCTTGTATGATGCATACTTTGTATTCTGTTTATATTATGTTGGAAATGGAAAATAAACGAAATGAAATGAAATGAATAAACTGCGTTATTTGGCCTGTTTTGTCTATTGCAATACAGTGTACAATAGTTAATGTACAACCCTATTGCAAATCTCTTTCGTTAACGTGTAATACATCTTTGGATCAACTGATCGTGATACTGCCATATTAAATCGTCCCATTTCTATGACATTAGTCTTCTTCCCAGACGTTTACATTTTTCTTTAGGTCATCAGGTCATTGTGACGTCATCCAGGTGCCCTTCAGTTATTAGGACAATAGACATACCACCTAATTCGTCCTAATGACGAATTAAAATTCTCATTTCTCTTACTTTTTGTTTGAGGGGGCCTATTGTCAAATTTCAGCTGATACTGCCGAGATATTTATTCTGTAATGTGTATACTGATATGTGTCTATACTATATTGACATTATATATGTATTTCATTTTGTATTTTTTTGTATTTTGTATTTTGTTATATTGATAAACGGGAAATGAGAAAACTATTAATAATCTGAACAAAAGATGGAGAAGAATTTACATTAGAAGGCGCCGAATCTTTGGGAAATTATATCCTTTTTTGGATGATAGAGCGTAGATTTTGTGTGAGATTGTGCCGGTCGTTAGGTGACATGACTTCGACAACCTTGTTAAAACAACCCATTTAAAAAAATAAAATTCCTGTTTTAGAATATGTTTTTATACATTACATGGAAAGTGCAACGAAAGTGTTATGTGTTCTGAAAAAGGAGTGAGGATTTAATTTGGCCATTGGGAATTCTGAGCCTCATTTGAGGCAAAAAAGGAACGTCATCATGGTCATTCTACCTGGCATCCGAACACCACATACTTCATAAACCCATGGAGGAAAAGGACGCAAATGGATCTATCCCAATCTATTTATGTCTTTATTGAATAGCTGTTTGGTACTTCAAAATCGGAAAATAGCATTGAACACGAACATACTGAAGCTTTTCGACATGCACTCATCAGAGTAAAGATCGCATGAATGGCAGAATGAACAGCTTCAGTATGTCCGTGTTCAATGCTATTTCCTATTTCTTTATACGTATTTGGGCTTCCCCTGGGCCAAAGTATTGAAAAACAAGCGAAGTTTTATGAAAATAACATGGACATTGCTTCACTAATATGAGGAATTCCTTAAGATGCAGCAGTTTCATGTGAGAGGGGCCGAACTTATTTAAGCAGCTTAGCGGCACCCGAGGCTTCTGAGTCATGGAAAAATAAGGAGGGGTGCAGTTCCGTCATGCCACCGCTTCGATCCGCAATAGTCACGAGTCTCATCTTCGGTCTTTGAGGACTTTTTCCTTGATACATTTTCTCATTGGTTTTGCTAATTTTCCGATCTCGCTGACATTATTATAAGTTCGACTTCGTTTTACTACCATGACCACGATGTTCCAACCATCAGCAATTTACAAGTGGGCGGAATAAACTTACATTAATTTTAGCTGTCCGGATCATCGCCAAATCACCACCATAACTCTGGCAAGCTGCCCTGGCAGTGCCCACCGTTGCTGTCGACGATGCTTGCACAATAAGATACTGAGATTCATCGAGCTCATACCATCTACAGCCAACATCTATTAACATGATAATAAAGGCGTTATTTTATTTTTTAAGGCACATTTCAGGGTTTTCATGCACTTGATTATTGCATAGTTGTCAAGATGAAGATCCAATTCTGCCAATATCTAAGATTGGTGTCAAAAAGTTACATTTCATTGTTTTATGTAATCCTGCCTTGGGATGCTAAGATTACTAGGCGAACTCCTTGGTATCCTTATTTCCATTTTATTACAGAGTTGGTTTATAAAACTTATTTCACCTCTTTATTCAGGTACGTCTTTTCAGTACATAATAAAGACTGGTCTGCCACAGAGTCCTGGGGAGCGTTTCATGAAAAGCTTTGTCGATGAAAATCACCAACAAATGTTATAAACTACTGAAAATACTCGCGTCTGATTGGCTGAAAGCAAATTAGTCGGTGAAAACCACCTACTAATTGTTTCATTAAACGCCCCCTGGTAATAGGGTAGATGTAGGGAATAGACCAATTTCACGGCCGGTTTATGTATTTGGCCCTCTATCGGCGACGCCAGTGCTGCTGTGGGCAAGCGCGCTGACCGCGATTGGCTCTGTGTACAAAATGAATGTAAGATATGAGATATGCCCCGATATTGTTCCATTTACTTTATTCTAGATCAATAAAATAAAGCATGGATACATGGGTAGATGAGGTAAGACAATGGTCATATCTGACGGATGAAGGTATGATGTATTTTTGTAATTTCGATGGTTTTTCAACTTAGTTTTGTCAGTAAAAGTTCGATTGCAGCATAGAAGCCGTAGTAAACGGGAGCCCTAAATCTTACCCTGTTTACAAAGTCAAGTTTTCACTCATTAAATTTTACGCCAAAGTACATAATGATATGTTTTTTTACTTAAAAGTCCCTTCTGTTGATGTTTTTAGCCACTGGCGACGAATTCCTTCACATTGCTTACGGAAACCTGTGCAGGGAGTACGGCTTCTCACACAAACAGGCTTCATGAGTCAAAAGCGAGTGAATTTCGCACTCAGTTAGCTTCCAATTTTTAAACTTTCTATAATCCTTGTGGCATTTGAGCACCGCACAGCTGCTACCTGAACTTCCCTGATAATTTCTCATTGCAAATATTAAAATAAATCTGCATATACTGGTCAAAATAGACAAAAAATCGAACGAATGTACATAACGCGCTATTGACTTGTGTACTATAAAAGTTGGAGCGCCCACCCCAGTATGTCGAACTGTGTCGAACAGTCTGCTGCCCTCTTGCGTTGTGAAATTGGTCTGTATGAGGACCCAAAGCACATTTACTGAATTTGCATAAAAATGACTAAAGTAAGACAAGGTACAGTTTGTTATTTGTAATCTTCATATTTTATACTTTATTGTACTGAAAATTTAAGGTCATCCAATATTTGATATGCAGATATATACAAATAATGACGTCATCGTAAATGATCCCATATTCCCTACAGTGAAGGGAATATGGGGGCACATCGGCACACCCCCCCCCCACCCAGTTACAACACTGATTGAAATGTGTAATGGGTGTTAGTATCATCATTTATTAATAATATCACGAAAATAACCTTTTATATGATTGCATGACACATTAGCAGAGCTATGTCCATTACATCGGCCTTTTGGGGTGTCCCACACAAGAAAATAACAATTCAAGTTTGCACCCTAAATGCAACACTGGCAGCACCCTTTTGTACCCTACATGAAAAAGGTGCAAAAATGCACCTTTTTGTTCTTGTTTGCACCCGGAAATGCCCGTTTGCACCCTAAAAGGTGCAACTTTGCACCTTTAAGGGAGCTGCTAGTGTTGCATTTGAAGGGTGCAAAATTGCACCTTTTTTCTTAGTGTGCATATTCCCTACATTATTATTGATCAACAAACCCCAAACAATGCACTCCCTAGCCAATATAAACTGTCCACATGAGACACACATACAATCCTTGTTTGACGAACCACCAGTACTATGCCAAAATGCATTCATTCCAGAAAAATCCCCCCAAAATAGTTTATACCACTGTGATCTATGAAAACTCAATTATTTAATCATACTAATTTTTAACATGTCATTTTGCTTCTCTTGTCGGTATTTAGTGATTTTTTTTTTAAATCAGCAATCTGCGGCAGTATACTAGGAGACTGCAAATGGCTTGGCTGATTTTACTCAGCCAGGCAGGGCCCGGGCCAGGGCAAAAATAGATGAAGGGTCCCATATTCCATACGGTCCCACATCCCCACATTCCCTACATCTACGTCCCTCCCCCCCCCCCTCGGCTCCGCTGCCCCTGTGGGGAGGGGGCGGGGGAAGGGACATACCCTATTGGCTTTTTCAAATTTCTTTTATCCCCCAAAATTTGGAGGACATAATAATTATCCTATAGTGTCCCCAAATCTTATAAATTTGGCGAGGAACGTGTCCACCTGTCTCCTACCCGAATGACGCCCATCTGCAGACATGTAGACAGCTATAATGGATCAGGCATTTGTAACATGTCAAAAGCCTACAGTGATAGTATCTACTGTTTTTGCTTCGTTTGTTTTGGTTTGTTTAATTTGTGAATACATCCAACTGATATTTCTTCTAGGAGTTACCACCAAGTTTGATTAACATAATGCTAATCTTGATCTTGTCATTTTGTTCTGTAATACGAAATACTTGTAGCACGTAGTCACTAGCATACAACTGTGCACATGTTTTCATATAAATGGGTATCAAATTAGCCTTCAGCACAGGCTTACCGTTAGCCTACCCTCAAACAAACATAGCCTCACCGAGAACCGCGCGAAAAATTACTTGATGGTCTACAAGAATGCCAGTTTTTTTACAACAAAAAAATAATCATAATTTAGATCACATCTCTGGTGCTTTATCAGACGTTGGGCCCTATGTAGCCTTTTATACACAATTTCAAAATTGGGGGAAATGCCCTATCGTGTTCCCACCCTTCATTTTGTTTGGGGGGGGGGGGAGGGGACGTGTCCACCTGTTCCCCTATGGACTGATGCCCACGGTGACAGCAAACACGATTAGCCAGCGAGGGCACAAAATATTACAGGAAGATGATGGATGTCCTTCTTCCATAACAAGAAGAGGTTATGATTTTCTTGCTCGGTTGACTGATATAATATTATGTAATACTAATATTTCTTGTGAACCTAGAGCAACTTGTAACCTGAATCATCTCAACTTATGGAATCTGATAATATAATTACTTGAACATACATTTATTAGGTCTCATAAATCTGAGGTCTGAAATTTTGGAAACTTTTCTCACAAAACAATGATTACTATTTTTCTAGATTTGATCTACATAAAGAATCTGTCTGAATATCAGGCATTGTTAATTATTTCCTTCGTCGAAGAGGTGAACTTTTAGATGCTTTTACCCATATGGTTCAAAATGATATTCAGGTTTTTTGAACTACAGAGTTAAGTCTCTAACTTGTATCAGCTAGTTCAACAGAATCCGAGCTGTAAAATGATATTTTTTTTTAAAATTATAATGTCTCACTGAGGTATGAGTAATGTCATAGAGGATTTGTACGACATATCACCGTGATCTGTGATATAATCTTTCCCACTGAAGAGATTATTTTTTCAAATTAACTTTGAGATTCTTAATGAATTAATTGATTTGGACATTGCAATCCAAACTATTTCTGTCATCATATCTCCTAAGCCTGAGATCAAACTTTTTTTCTTTAAATTTCATATAGAATCCATTCATCCAAACTTCAAGAACCACTATTTCATTTTTAACACACCCAGTTAGGCTTGAGAATATTATGTTTCGTTAACTTAAGCCCCAGTGTCCAAAACAAAACCATTTTTTCTGCGGACTCCCACGGATCCCTTCCCGTCACCATTTTTTTTTTTTTTTTTTACAAAATATACGGGAAAAGATGCGGGCGATATGGATAGATACGACCAGATGCAGATACTTGTGTCCACTTGTGGATAATCTTACGAATTGACACGTTATTTTGCTCTTCCGACTTGCGTAAGCTTCCGGATACTTCTGAACACTTGCGGAGAGCTGCGGGTATTTACGGAGAGTTGCGGATACTTACGAATAGTTACGGATAGTTACGGATTGTTACGAATGATTATGAAAAACGTGGTTTTCCCTGACCATCCCTGCTCAGTCATATGACATGAACTTTATTAACTGTGATTTTTTTTTTTTTTTAGTGCAAACAGGGTACCCTTCAAAGCTTACTATATTGACGTTTGATGTCCATTTTACACTTTTACTTCCATTTGTTTGTGTTCTTTTCTTCCTTCAATTTCTTTGTTTTCATTTTTCCTCATCTTCTGACGCTGTGAGCATCTATTATTTCTACTCTTTCTTCCTTCCACGTGTCACACATTTTCAGCTTATTCCAAAAGATGCTTCTAATGAGATTTTCATTCTAGAGAACGTGCTTGATGGTCCTATGAAGACGACATTTGGCTGCCATGAATATTTTTCCTTTTTACTCCTTACAGGATGATGAATTGATTTTCTCTTCATTTAATTTTTCTGACATCGATGTCGTTAATTCCGATAATGATAACCTCCGTGAAGCAGATTTTGCTTCCAAACTTACGGCAAATACTCCTTAATTTAAATATCATATTGATGACAATGATATTGCCTCTAAATTTCAACCATCTGACTGATTCCCAGTTTAATACGATTTCGCCTCGTTTCGAAAAAAAAACAACTTCTCATTACTACATTTCAATATAAGAAGCTTAAACAAAAACTTTGGATATTTCAAATATACTGTCAGCACTCTGAAATTTCCGTGCTCAGTAGTGGGATTGTCTGAGACATGGTTACGAGACGAGTCCGTTTCTTCTTCTTATTCTCTTGATGGTTTTACCCTTGAAACAAATTCTAGAGCTGAAAGGCGTGGCGGTGGTGTAGCTTTATATATTTCGTCAAACCTAAGTTATAGATTTTTACATGTATTGTGTTTTATGTCACAAGCTATTGAAACTATTTTTGTTGAAATACATGTACCCAACAGTAGAAATATAATTGTTGGAGTTGTAAATCAACCTCCACATTCTAATCATGTATTTTTGGTGCAGCTATACAGTCAATAGTTTCATCGAATCATCTTAACGCCAAACATTGCTTCCTAATGGGCGATTTTAATATTAATCTTTTGCGTTCAGAACTGGATGTCTTCTGTCAGGAATTTCTCGATATCATGTTGTCACAGGCATTTATATCTCTAATCAATAAGCCAACCAAAATAACAAATTCGTCTGTCTCACTTATTGACAATTTTTTTTTCCAATTCTCCGGAGTTCGCTAATTCTGGCATCATCATCTCAAACTTAAGTGACCATTTCACAATTTATTCGTTCCTACCTATAATTACAACTTCCAAACCAAAGAATAATTCTATTAGTATTTATTGTAAAATTAATGAGTCAAACATGGACAAACTAAAAGATAGTTTAGGAACTGTTGATTGGCAAGGTGTCCTTAACCCTTAAGCTGCCAACGCTCCCTACAGTGATCTGCACAGGGATGCCAAATACACGTATAGTAGCATGCTCACTCTTGCATATTACACATCTCTACAGCAAATCTGGCACAGGGAGGATATGCGGTTGGCAAAGTAAGTGTTAATAATAATGATGCCAATGTGGCTTTTGATTTATTCCTTGATCACTTCACAAATTGCTTTGATAGAGATATTCCTTTGAAAAGTTCTAATCGAAAGTCTGATTATAGAAAGATCTCGCGCTACCCTTGGATTTCCCAATCACTTTTACGCTCAATAAATAGGAAACATCGCTTATTTTACAGATATAAACCTACAGAAACACGTGAAAGAAAATACAAGTGTTATACGAATACTTTGACTTCTGTCTTGCGTAATGCCAAAAAGGAGTATTTTTTTAAAACAATTTGAACAACACAAAAATGACAGCAAATATACATGGAAATTAAATGATAATGCACTCAACCGGAAAAACTCGAAAACTCGAATTTCTGAAATCAAGGTTAATGATGCTTGTTTGCAAAACCCAGATGAAATTGCCGAAAGCATCAATGATTTTTTGTTAATATCGGACCCAACCTTGCCCAAGACATAGCCCAATCAAATCGACCCTTTTACTCAAGTCTAGACCAACTTAATACACAATCTTTATTTCTAACACCTATACAGTTAGAAGAAATCATTGATATTACTAACAACTTTAAGGATAAAAAAGCTGCTGGATATGACGGCCTTGCTAATTCATTCTTGAAACATATTATGACTGAAATTATTGTCCCACTTACATATATATTCAATCTATCATTACTCACCGGAACAGTCCCACTTAAAATGAAAATAGCAAAAGTAATTCCAATTTTCAAAAAAGGTGACCCACTCGATCGAGGAAATTACAGACCGATTTCCTTGTTAACCTCATTTTCGAAAATCTTAGAAAAACTTATTTATTCTCATCTGATTAAATTTCTATCTAGTTGTAAAATACTATCAGATAATCAATTTGGTTTTCGCAAAAAACATGCTACAGACCATGCTATTCTTATTGATCAAATAATTCGTGGCATTGACAACCATTCTCATACAATAGGTTTGTTCCTGGACTTCTCCAAGGCCTTCGACACTATCGATCGCGAAATTTTGTTGTATAAACTTTCATACTATGGTATCATGGTATTAGAGGGAGTGGTTCAGGAGCTACCTGACCGAAAGAAAGCAATTCACATATATAAACAACACAACATCTTAAACTAAAACTATTAGATGTGGTGTTCCGCAGGGTTCCCTTTTGGGTCCGCACCTTTTTATTTCATACCTCAATGATTTCAAAAAAATTTCTGATATCTTATTATTTATATTATTTGCTGATGACTCTAATATTTTCCCCTTCCGAACGTGATCCTCAAATTCTCCTGAATAAAATTAATTCCTAATTAGTTTATGTACAAGAATGGATAAGAGCAAACAAGTTATCCTTAGATATAAACAAAACGCATTACATGATAGTTAGTAATTCTATTTACTCTCTCTCTCCCAGGCCCTGTACATATATGGAAAAGATCTTCAACGGGTTCAGTGTACTAAGCTTCTTGGGATCTTTATTGATGATAAACTCTCTTGGAAATTTCATATCGACTACTTGTGTAGATTAGTATCAAGAAATATGGCGTTACTAACAAATTAAAGTATATGTTTCCCTTTCAGATTTTATTGTCGCTTTATATGACACTTATTTATCCCTATTTAACATATGGAATCTTAGCGTGGGGCAACTCCTCCAAGATTCTCAGTAATATAATACTTATTTTACAAAAACGAATCCTGAGAATAATACATAATGTTAACTTTCGTTCTCACACCGACATCTTATTTTTCAATAACAAAATATTAAATATGGAAGATCTCTATTATTGGCACTTAGGAATTTTCATGTTTCAGTTATCACAAAACGCGCTACCCTCCCATCTTATTGCTATTTTCACAAGGAATTATGAAATACACGTATATCCCACACGACAGTCAAATCAGTATCATTCTCCGTTCTTACAAACATCCCTTGCCCAAAGAACTGTAGTCTTCACTGGACCTAAGTTATACTGGAATGAAATTCACCCATCTCTCAAATTGATTCCCAGGCTCTCCCCCTTCAAAAAAAAGTTAAAACAATTAATTTCACAATCGTACGTCTAATTCTTTCTTTTTTTTTCTTTTCTCTTACATAGCCGCTATTTAGCTTGAAATGTCTGACACGTGAAACCCTCTCTTCACATCTATGTCTTTTCTCTTCTCCTGTCTTCCTTTTGTGTTCCTTCTCTCTTTCACATTTATCTTTCTCTTTTTATAGCCTTCTTTTTTTCTAATTTTATGTTTTTATTTTCATTTTTCTACAAGGCAATACATAATGCTCCATAATTTAGTATATACAAATTCATTCTGACTTTATAACTTGCAAATTGTATTCAATCACCTAGAAACTAATGTTTTACAAGCTTTGCTCTTTTCAGTACCTCATTTCTCATGTTTTCTAATTCCTGTAAATCATGCTATATGTTTTGTATATGTATCTATTGCCAACTTTTTGTATATCATTTTTCTTATATTATAATTTCTGTTTGTTTGATATATGTATATATGATACATGAGAAATAAATACGCTTGAATTGAAATTGAATTAAATTGAATTGAATCATTTATAGGGGTATGGGGAATAACTGTCCCCATTCATTTAAGGTCAGTGCCTAAAACATTGTCGGTAAAATTAGGTCTTACACCCCCCCCCCACCCCTTCCAAATGCTTTAACGACGCCCTTGAATAAATCCTGCTTTACTTTAGGTATCTCCATTAATTGAATGTAAAATCACTGATATCACTGCATTACTTTCTTAGTTTGTGTCTGAGACTTCCACCGTCTTCAGGCGGCACTCCAAACAGCTGAATTACATTAAAGACATTCAGTGGCGGGCTTTCAAGGGGAGAGGATCATAATTTGCTGATACCAGACTTTGTCAAAAGCACTGGAAATACATGTAATAGAGCTACATTTCTGGAGCACTGCAAAAGAAGCTGTCCCACCATAAACATTCTTCGGCCTGCTTCGGGTATTTTCGGGCCAGGGAAAGTGAGATAATGACTTTGCCATATGGGGCAAAGGGTGGAATATAAAGAGCATTAAATAAGGTCTGTTGGCCATAAAACTCATAGTGATGGACAACACCTGTTACTGGGTAAGCACCCATGGTGTCAACTTCCCCATGAAAGCCCACGACTGCATGAGCGTCTTTAATATGAGCTGCCTCAACAATCTCCTCCACATGTTCATAGCAAAGCGAAATTCCCAACACTTAGTTTTAAAGCGAAGGTCTCAAATTAAAGCATTTACATCTAGAAGACGCAAGTCAGGCCCCCTGGCCTGCATGAATGACAGGACAGATTCTCAGTCACCGAAGCAACATAAATGGAACTTGATCAAAATTGGATCATCTTTGAGTAAGAAGGATGAACATAAACATATTTGCTTTGGTATGATGTAATGGACATCTATTATTTTAGAATGCATGGTTTGAATGTTGATTGATAGTGGGAAAAACAGAATGAATTGAAAGAGAAAAATCTCATTTGAATATTTTACCTCATTACCCTTTCATGAGTATTATGTCATATTACTGAGAAAGACATAAACTACTTACCTACTGGTATCTGACAGATATATCGTCGCCAGGAAGTGCATGGGACTCGGTTCCATTTGCCATTAGTTTGGTTATTGGTGTGAGACCTCATGACACCGCAGTGAGGAAGGCCTTGGTTAAAGTATAGAACATTATCCCAGTTCCTGTACCTTGAATTTGAAGGGGAAAAAGCAATACTGATCTGAATCCCTATAGAGAATCTTCGCAAGAAATTTATTTCTTAAGCAAAACCAAAGATATTTGTGATAAAATTAAGAGTACTTTCAATGTCGACCTAAAATCTATGTACAGTTTTGGTAGGCTCTCATAAAATGTTCCTCAGATTTCTGTGCCATAGCTGGTCACTGGCCAAGACAAGATACAAACCTTTTCCCTTTCAAATAGTGATTTATAACCGTCATTTCATTAACACCACTGATTAAGATACTGAAAATGCGAGTAAGCGCTTCGAGATTTCTCCTGCCTGTCCGTTCATTTTCCGTTCTCTTTCCCCCCTTCTATGCCATGAATGTAGGGTGGGAATCCCCTCCCAGGGTTGGGACTTCAAATTACCAAGATGTAGTAAATGGGTACTCGGTAGGAGGAATTTCCTTGAAATGTTAGAGTGCCTTCATGGCTGCCCTGCTATAGCCGGAGTTATAACAGTGGAAGGCCAGGAGCGTCAGGAGCGTTAGTTCTGATGGAGTGAGCGCTATACAAACCCTCTGTTGTAATAATCATGCACCATCGTGGTCATCATCATCCTCATCCTCCACCTCCCGATCATGATCATTCATTATCTAATCAGTCCATTTTTGAAGGTGAATTATTGGGAGATGATAACAGGCCAGCCCTAGCTAAAATATTGGGGGAATATATCCCCCAACCCCCTCCTGGGATTGACACTCATGCAAACTATCTCTGTTTTTCATAGCTACAGATGGCGTGCTTTTTTTTTCTCCCCACCTCCCGATCATCAATATCATTCATTATTTTATTAGGCCATTTTTGAAGGTGAATTATTGGTGGATGATAACAGGCCACCCCACCTAGAATAGTGGGGGGGGGGGGGGGGGGTTATATCCCCAATCCCCCATCCCCATCCCCCATCCCCACCCCCCCTCCCGGGATCGACACCCACGCAAACTATCTCTGTTTGTTTGGTTGTTTTATAGCATTTAAAATAGAAATTCTAGAGATAACTTTTTCGTGTGTATATGCTGTATATGCAATTGCGAACAATGGCCACTCTAGGTACCAACAGATAACTGTTGACAGCTGGCCATACCAGCAGTCCATGCAAGGAGAATCCAAAAGAAGCCAATCAAAGTGGTTCGCTGCAGCTCAGATGATAGAGTTACTATCGAGTCCTACTGACTTAAAAGCAAAAAAAAAAAAAAAAAAAGAAAAGAAAAACCTGAAAACTTTTACAGCAAACAAAATAAAAGGGCTCAAGTGAATTTCAACAGAGGAAGAAGACGACATTTCATGACAAAAAGCAACTAAGTTAGATCTAGAAACAGCACAAGGTGTTGCTGCACTGTTCTGTGGCAGGTTAAGGATCATGTTCAGCCAGCTCATAAATCACAAGTGCTCTAGTAAACCAGGTGATACACCTACATGTACGTTTATAATAGATTTATTTTTTTTAAAAATCCTCAACTGATTTATGATAATATCACTTTTTCTTCTTTAACAACGAGGAGTATATTTGTACACCCCCCCCCCCCCTATTTACCCCAGTGGCAGCAGGCAAGCGCCAGGGAGCATTCCCGCTCCCCGTGGTGGGGATATGGCCACTGATCTGTACGTCATCCGCCGAACACATGGCCTGTGGTCGGCAGTAACAAGTCCATAAATCCTCAAACTTCCCTTCACAACAGTCATTAATGTGAATTCACATGAATGTTGTGATTATCACTAAAGAAATTGTGATGTGACGCCAAAATGGAATTATAAATTGTGAGTTAAGCGTCCATCATCAAATGTTATTAAAAGCCACAGCATAACCCTATTGCTGGTCTTTGTTATTGGTGTACATGATTATAATAGTCTAAGAAAAAGTCATTTTACATACCCGGGTGTTGTTCCATCAATCCATCTGTATGCATCATTGTTGTCCATGTCTTCTAGGCCAATATAATAGTTACCATCATTTCTCACTAATCTTTCTGCTAAAAAATTCTGTTCATACAGGGAGTAGAAAAGGAAATGGAATTATTACGAGATCGATTTGACTAACATTTGAATGATGATGGCCAGAAGCTACGATTGAGCCTACTAATACGAAATTGTTTGGATTTAGCACAACAAAACTTACTCGGGTACAATGACTTTGCTGAAACTGTTCAAAATAGGTTTCATTTCATTAAAGTTTATTTATTTTCATTTCCAAACATGCTCAGGTGATATTCCATATTGGCATATACCAATAAGTGGAAAGTGAATAAACTTTTTTACTACAATTTTACCAAATAAACTTTCAAATAATATCATCTAGTTTTCCCAAACGACCAACACATTATTAATGTGGATCATTATCCAGCAAAATATATTAAATTCGTGAAGAATTCGCTGATGGCAGAAGTGTGCATGGTGAATATATTGAAATTTACTTCTATAAGCGGATTTTTCACAAACTTAGTATATTTTGCGGGACCATTGTGGCGCGCATCCTCCACGACTCACAGAAATCAGATCTTCTCTGGGTGTGGTTATTTCCCTACGCTCTTTTCTGGATACATTATCTGATTATGGGCATTGGTTCCTTGCAAAAAGTGTATACAAACCCTGTAAACAGGTTGGGAGAAATATGAGAGAGTATCATGATTTAGTTCACTGATAACCCCACCTCTCAATATGGCGATTTCTTTTCTTTGGGATTTTGTATTCTCCATTGTTTCAGACATGACCGGGTCAGGATATCTACTGCTCTGAGGACAGAAAAGGACAAGTTTTCCCTGTGAGGATATACACAAATTAATGGTCGACAAAATTCAGTGGTTATGAAAGAAAAATAACAAAAATACAGAAAGGCTTATATCTCACAAATGCAACGCAGTTTAGCTATGTTGCAATACTTATGTCACGGGAGGGTATATATAAATAGCAGATAACTTTCATTTCATTTTATACTTTTGGTTTCTCTTGAATTGTTCATGTTCCCCATTCAATATAACCACAACATTTGAGCAATATATGATAAAATTTTCAGAAACACTTTAACATGTTCAGTTTGTTTTGTGTATTTTGACTGTTTTGTGACTGTTTTTTGAATGTGTGCAAATAATAAATAAATCGTAAGTGTGACTCTTTGTATCAGATCATAGCACAGATTTTTTTTTTTTTTTATTAGGTTAACCTTGTTCAGGAAATTTCTCATTCATCGTTTCCAAGGCTACATTTTAACTAAATCTTAATCATGTATTTTACATTAAAATTAAAATAAAAGGTAAAACTTTTGATCTTTGATAACTCAAAGATATTATACATAATTTAGATTTGTTTGTTTGCTGTTGTTGTTGTTTTTTGTGGGTTTTTTTGTTTTTTTTGTTTTGTTCTTGTATGGGTGTGGCGGATGTGAGCGGTGTGTCTGTGTGTATTTTGGGGTGCATTTTTTGCTGTTTTTTTTTCTGCCTTTACTTGTTTCTTGGTTTGTTCGTTGACTTGGTCATTATGTCTGAGGGCACCCTCGACCCGAACTTTTAGAGGTTTGTCCTCCAATTATTTATGTGACTACGCTGAATGTATATTATGTCATATTTTGTTAACAGTATGCATGTCAATTTGTCGTTGCATTATCTTGCTTATTATTTGAATTAACTTGAAATGAATGTGTTATGAACTGAACTAAACTGACATAACAATATCATCTGTTATTACTTGTTATTCTATATCTTTTGCATGTGAATACGCAGAATAGTCTGCTAGGAAAGAATTGTCTCAAAATGTGTGCGAATAAAATTAACTGACAAGTCGTCCATGGGAAGTGAAACCTCACAATACCATCTTTAAATCAACACGGACCCATTATCCAATTACTGTACATACAGTTTGTCAAAAAAAAAATTACGATGGGATTGTAAGTATCAATAATGAAAAAAAAAATCATTTCGCAATACGAAAAGTCATGTTAGATTATGAAATTATAAGTATTCCTCTACCAGTCAGTGAAGACCCCGTCTGATTCGGTCCAGCAGTCACGAAGAAATACAGATTTTTGAAACGGATGTCATAGGTCCTTTCCGTCTAAGTTTGGACAGACTCAAAGCACAATGAAATGATGAACAATCCCATTATCCTCTAGTCTTGAATGGTTTACAAAGGAAATTGCTGTTTTGTTTTGATTTGATGTGATTGTTAATGCAATGGTGTATCAACATAAGTAATTATTCCTTCCGTAGTCCAATAGTCAAAAGATCGGGGAGCTTAAACATGTTAAAGCGTTTCATTGGTCACTTACCCCATCTTTTATCAATAATGTCCTTTGCATCCACAAAATGTATCTTGTTCAGAGGTTGGAGACTAGTTTACAAATTTATTCAAATTTATGCATACCATTTCAACAAAAGATTGTTCCAGATTATGTAAAAAAAAATCGCTTCAAAGATCAATACAAGGCACTTATGAAATAGTCTCATAATTTTGTTTTATAATCACTGAATTTCATTACTTACAAATGACTAACATCTTTAAAACTCTGAAAACTGCTTAATTTCTCATTCATGATTTATTTTGGAAAAAAAAACATATCCACATTCAATTCATGTGCAAACAACAACAACAACATCAAGAATGATGATAGCTATGACAAAAAAATAAATTGTTTTCATCACAACCAAAGCACAAATATAAAAAAAAATATTGATTACCCTTGCAAAGAATTAAAGAAGGAGTGTGATTTGTCAATAATGATTTTAGGGTCCCTTTCGTTCAAACAGTGGGGATTTATGATGTATACAAAAATCCCTATTTCTTTGTGACAACTTGACCGAATCAGACGGGGTCTTCACTGACTGGTAGAGAAACTTTTATGGTTTCATAATCTACAATGATTTTTCATATTGCAAAATGACTTCTTTCATAATTGAATAAAAGCTCATCGTATGGGGGGGGGGGGGGGGGGGGGGGTAAACTCTATAGATTAACCTGCAGACTATTGAATTCTAAAATTCCAATAGACTTTATTCAGGGTACACCCAAATTCCGTAGACAACAGGTTAAATTAGAAGAGAATTCAAATTTAAACATGAACACTGTGTATGAATTAAATTGTTTGACCAGAGAATAAGTATAGCCATTTTTTTCTTACATTTTGTTCCTGTGATGTGATGATTACCATATCACCTCCCAGGCTTTGACAGTGTGCACGTGTTTGAGTGAAGCTCCTTGATTCACTGTCGGGTGGACCGTGAAAGAAAACATACCGATAACCGCCATAAACATTCATGCCTGATGTAGAACACTCCTGACATTGCACTGTAAAAACAAAATTATGATTTAAACATCGTGATTACGTCGTCACTACAGTCACCACCCCCTTCTTTAATCAAATTAGAGTAATTTCTTAAGGTTGTAAGCAAAATAACATGGCAAGCGTGTTCCCTGTAAAAATGAATTGATCCATCGAGTCGTGCATGAGTGGGCAAACATTAAAGGCATAAAATGTCACTTTTCAAAATTCACAACGGCCCCTTTTTATGCTGTATAACAGTACATTTTAGCATTTCTTACGCTATTTTTAAAGTGCGCTCAATCAACCATGTTGGTAAAGAATTTATTACAGCATTAAAAGTAATAAAGATTAGAAAAAAAGAAAAGGAATGACAAAGAAAGACAGTATGAAACCTCCCCCCCCCCCTCCCCAACCCACTAATCGAACGCGCTTTTTAAAGCACGAATAAACGCGTTTATATTGCACCCTTCTCTGACTTCTAATGGAAGGAAATTGAATGACCTGGTCGTGTTGTAAAGAAAACTTCTCTTAATTTCTTAGTTAGGTTTTGTGAGGTTTAGCAGTCTATCGCTATTTCTTAATGAGTAGGGATTTCTTTTGAATTCAATTCGTGATGAAAGATGAGGAGGGCTTAATTTATGAATCAGGTATAAATGCGTGTAATACCCGCTTGTTCATACACATCCTTTGTCCTTTGTTCAGGTTGTGCTTTTATCATAACTCTCACCGCTCTGTTCTGTAGCACATTGAGCTTAATATTCAAAATGACTTTACCAGCATTGCTCCAAATTGGAGAACAATAATCGAGGTGGCACTGGATAATACTGAAATATAACATCTTGGTGCAAGTGAAATTAATAAGGGGTCTTGCTTTTCGATAGATAAACAGGTTGCGAATAATTTTCTTACGTATATGATCAAAGTGCAATTTCCACGTCAAAGATGGGTCAAGTATTACTCCTAGGTATTTACAACTAGACATTTCCTTTAAAATTTGATTGTCAATGCAGAACCGTAGGCCAAGATTATGAATCTGCTTTGATATTTTGTGTGAACCAATGAGCATGTATTCAGTTTTATTTAAATTTAAAATCAGTCTATTTGCATTGAGCCATGAAGTTACAGATACCAAATCCTCATTAATTTTAGCCTTCATATCAACTGGATCTTCAGAGGAATAATACAGACAGGTGTCGTCAGCATAAAGGGAAATTGATGATTTTTTGACTGCATTGATAATGTCATTAATAAATATTACAAAGAGCATGGGACCCAGAATACTCCCATAGGGTATCCCTAACTCTAGTTTTTTAGAGCAAGACATAATGCCATTCGCTTTTGTAACTTGTGTCCTTTCGTTCAAATAATTTGTAAACCATGATAAACTATTCTCCTCAAAGCCATACCACTTCAATTTATGTATAAGCAAAGAGTGATCGACAGTACGTGTCGAATGCTCGCTTTAAGTCTAATGCTATGAACGCTGTCACACAACCATTGTCCATACTATCAACAGGATCTTCAGTTAAATTCAAAAGAACTGTAGTTGTTGAATAATTTTTACGGAAACCCGACTGATTATCTACTAACAAAGAATGAGAATCAATGTATGTCATTACTTGGTCATGCACAATTCGCTCGATGATCTTGAATAATACCGAAAGGATAGAAATTGGGCGATAATTGGCAACATCAGATTTGTCCCCACTTTTGAATACTGGTAAAACCATAGCATCCTTCCATTCCTGAGGAATAGCACCATTGGATAATGATAGATTGATAATGTAAACTAAGGATGAAACAATGAAGGGACATGCCATTTTGAGTATTTTAGCAGAAATTCCATCCAATCCAGTAGCCTTATTCACAATAAGAACCTTGTAGACATCATCGTACGAAACTTCAACAAATTCGAATGTTGAATTCGGCTTATTCGCCGAAAAGGACATAAAATCTCCACTGAAATTGGCAGCCTTGCGCAGTCTACTTGCTACACTGACAAAATAATTGTTGAAAGCATTTGCAATGTCTTTCTCATCATCGATCAATTCATTACAAAGTGTAATGTCATTAGGGGCGTTGCCCTGTTTACTGGGTACAATGCAACGTAAAGCTTTCCAAGTTGCTGCACTGTTACCTCTATTTTCTTCAATTTTCTCATGAATACGTTCTTTTGGCGTTTCTCATAACCAAAGTTATTTTATTTCTCAATTTCTTGTAAGTTTCCCAGTCCCCATTGAGCCCAGTAAGTTTTGCTCTCTTTTCTGCTTATCCCGCTCTCTTATCATACCCTTTATCTCCTTTGTAATCCAGGGGACATTCCTTTGTCTGACTCTTCGAGTTTTCAGTGGAGCATGTTGGTTAAAGGGGGTACCCAATGCTGAAACAATGTTAGCTCATTTAAAAGAGCATGATTTTATTAGCAGAAAATCATCTGCCTAAAGTTTTTTTTAAAGTCGTGTTGCCAAGGAAACTCCCAAATGTGGTAAGATTTCAGGATATGTTTGACCCCTCAGCTGTGACCTAGTTTCAACCGGATACCCACTTTTACGTCAAAATGACGTCAAAGTGGGTACCTTGTCGCGCACTTCTAGCAAAATGCGCGCAAAGTATAATACATATTGTACAGTCCAGCGCGCAGCACAACTGCAATGCGCGAAGCTGGGTACCCACTTTTACGTCATACCTCATACTCAAATTTTTGTTGGTCAACTCTTGACTTTTTATGAGAAAATTAGCCAAAATGCATTGATTTCGATTGAAAATCATCAAATTTTTAATGTTATTCTTCTTAGAATTAAATTCTCGATCATATATCCAAAAACAATTTACCATTGTGTAATCACTTTAACAGTATTCATAAATGCGCTTTTCCAAATGAAATACGACTTCTCAACATCTTTTTCATCATGCACTCGAGCCCAAGACTCATTACACAAGTCACTTTGAAAAGCTTCCGCATCAATTTTATTTATATCACGTGAGCGAATATATTTATGCCCAATAGTTTTTTGTCTCACATTGCCCCAAGAACCAACAACCATGTAATGATCACTCAAGCCTATCTGTATCACATCAGTATAGGTTACTTTATTGTCATTAGATGTCAATAATAAATCGATGGTACTCATACTGTAGGTAGTTATTCTAGTGGGTTTGCAAATTAGTTGATATAAATGGTAACTTTCAGCTAAGGATAACAGACGATTTGTATGAGAACTTCGTGCCGTACTGGACACGTCACAATTGAGGTCACCTAATAAAACTACATCAAAACCTGTCATCTTAATGTCTTGAAATAATATATCAATATCATCAAATGCAGATAGCGGAGAATTAGGGGGTCTATACCATATACACATTAAAAAGGATTTCTGTTTATAAGGATCAATTTGTAATACAGTGATTTCTAAATCATCACTAACATGACTACTGAGATCTTGCCTGATTTTAAATGCAATATTATTTTTTTACATATGCTATAACTCCACCCCTTGTCTGTTTCGATCTTTACGAATAACGGTGTATCATTCAATATCAACACATGTATCGGGGACATAGGTATCAAGCATTGTTTCACTAAATGACAATATATCAAAGTAGCTGTTGATGAACATATATACTCCTCAATTCATCTATACATTTAAGAAGAGAGCAAACGTTCAAGTGAATAAATGTATTCCACATATTGATTTGATAGAGTTTTGTGTCTCATCAAAGTTCATATATGTATATTCCTTTAGTTTTTTAGTGAATTCAGCTTGGTCCAAACGTTGATTGTCTTGAAATTCATTGACCATTGATTTCTCATCAGACTCAGAGTTGAACGGGAGTTCTGCAAATACACATTTCTCACAAATCCAATCGCATGATTTATGAAACACATCGTCACCGTCGGCAGTACACTTCAGGTGACACCAAGAACAGCAAGAGACACATAGCAGTGCATTATGGTTATTTCGAACTGACTTACGACATAAAATGCACGGATATCGTACAGCCATTGTTCAGACAAGTACAATCATTAATTTTGCGCAGATCACATGATCTTACGAGTCTTCCAGGCGCTCCAGATCACCTTCATGACGGATGGGCACCTTGATGTCACTCTTCGTTAGTGCTGTAATCCTACCATCCTGGCTCCAGGTCCTTTTGACGTTCACATGTTTCTGTGCCTTGTACATGAGTTCCTGTCGATATCCCGTGAGCGACTCGTAGATATAGTACTTCTTCCCCTTTAGTTTCACTTTAGCCTTGTAGACAGATTGTCGCACATTATATCTCGAGAACTTCACAATGATCCCTCTTGGTTTCTCTTCTGTCGACCCATTAGTATTGTCACTGGGTCGGTGACTGCGAGGCAGTCGGTGACTTCGATCAAGGTCCTTTTTCACGAAGTCGCAAACAAGCTGGTCTGTGTCATCTCGCTGGTTCTCATGAAGGCCGTAGACTCTGAGGCAATTTCTACGGCTATATTGTTCAAGTTCGTCGATTTCTTCGTTCGCTCGTTTCAGTTGATGCTTTAAGTCTCTAACTTGGGATGAAAGACCATTGATGTCTTTTGTCGATGTTTCGAAGTCAAGCCGAAGTGCCTCGTATACTCGCTGAGTGATTCTTCTGTCAGCGATTGTTTGATGGCATTGACCAGAGCAGACATGACGGTGTCTGACACTAGAGCCTCCTTGATTTTTTCTTCCAAGGCGAAATCAAAATCAAAGTTTTTCTCACATTTCTCCGCTCTATCACCGCTATTCTCTGCTGCAATGTGAAGGGGGTTCGTACTGTGTACTTGTCATTCAGGCCCTCTATTGTGCTCGAGGGACCCCTCTTTTGAGACGTTTGGACACTTCTTTTGTTCCGTCTTGTCCAATTCTTTTGTGTTGACTGGACTGTCTTCAGTTTTTTTCGGTTGGCTGCACAGCTGATTTGGATCCTTGGTTGTCTATTTTCTGGGTTCTCTCTCCCCGACCGCTTCGGGTCCGGCTAGCCCAACTCTCAGTATTGGCGTTCATGTTATCAGCCAAACTCAGACTCAAGTAAATATCTGACAAATTTTGCACCTCTGAGGGATCGGATTCAAGATTGTCAGACTGGCACTACAATAAGCATCGACTCGTAAGTTCAAAGCTAACAAATTCACAAAACACCAGCGCACTAAAGTCAAATAAAGTACATACCGGATCACACCATGTCATTTGCCGTGTTCCGCCATTGATCATTCATCATGGTGATGATAAATTTTGGTCAAAGTACCTGGGTTATTTATTCATATTGTTGCTGTAGTTGTTTTCAATAAGCTGAATGGATTTTGCAATTTTTAATTCAGGAGGGTTGATTTTTTTTAATTGAGCTCACCCAACCATAATTATGGGAAAAGTGTAGGAGTAGATGTGAGGGGGTCAAGTGATGGATGATAAACAACAACAACACATAAATATACACCAGAAAACGAATTCGCTGAAATCTCTTTTCACGGAATCCCCAAACATGCCACAAAAACCCTTTGTGACATTCGAAAAGTGACATTTTGCCTTAAATGTTTGCTCACTCATGCATGAATCAATGGATAAATCTCACTTTCACAATAGAAAAGTTAGTCAATAACTGACTGTGGAAACACTCCTGCCAAGTTATTTTGATGGAAACGTTTTCGTTGAAAAGTTACGCCAGTTCTATTAAGGGGCGTTTAGTGTGTTTTATAGTGTCTTAGATGAGGCGAGTTGGGGAACCCCCCTTCCCCCGCATAATCCCGGAATCTCTCTCTCTCTCTCTCTCTCTCTCTCTCTCTCTCTCTCTTTCTCTCTGTCTCTCATATGATTCATGAGGTCTGCTAACTTCTCCAGACAAAACAAAACTGTTTTGAAGTAAGTTTCAAAACATTGCTTCGTAGTTTATATTTTTCAGAATATATTAACAACCTATATCGTCAGTTCATCGAATAAAAAGATTATATCCAAACAGGTATAGATGTACTTTTTTCAATTTTCAGTGTTTATACACTTTTTTTCACTTCGTCACATACCATACAACAAAAGCCAACAATGTCCCTCCACGACTCTACATAGACCTATGATCCGAAATCGTCTGAATCATTTTTTTTTTGCACGCTATGTGTATTTTTCTTCCCCCCCCCCCCTGCTTATTTTCTTTAAGTGAACGTCAATCCCCCACTTGGGATTTAACGTGTTCTCAAACAATTTTAAAGCAATTTTCTATTTAGCGAAAATTAATCTAGTTAGTGAAAATTAATCTACACGTATAATACAAACCTATTGCAGATGAAAAGATCCATATAAGACCAAGGGACAACAACATCCTAAACGACTGAAATAACGAATCTCCGAACACAATGAGTTAGTGGTCACATAGAAATAAGAACTAGTGGGATGCTCAAGAATGGTGAGAAATATTCAAATGTAATGATTCACGTTTATGTAAAACATACAAACTAAATCCGGTGAGAAGTCATATCCAATTATATCCAGTTATTTCTGATCTTGGCATATCATGGAAATATATAGCTTAAAGTACCAGTATATCGTGATGAATTGTAGACAAAAACAACTTAATGATGTCCACCAACAAACTGACAAATATTGATAATACTAAATGGTACTTCCTCTTTGATACCCAACACCACTGGAGATGAAAGATGCACGCATATGCATGAAAGCTATTCAGATATGATCAGTAGTACAAGAAAGATAGGAGGTTTGCTATGCCAAATGAAATATATGGCAGTTTTGATACTTTTGTGGTGGTAGAGTCAATAGGATCTCCTTAGTGAATTAGTGATGTGCTAAACGAACGAAAGGACAACACCTGAACGGGTTGTTGTGATCATTGGAAATCACTTCATTGAAGGTCGAATCCGTGACGCTGTGTGGTGACAAGGACTCACATTTGTGAAATTATTTCCTCTTTCCGTGACCATCATATTCTGCGAGGATGCCCTTAAAAGTATTGCCAACATCAACATGGTTAATCATCAAAACGACAGATTATGTTTTTAAAGAGATCAACCGATTTCATCATTGATTAAAACTTCGGTTACAAACCAATCTGCAAACAATGTTCAGCTTGGTAGGGCTCATGAGCTCATTTCGATTTGATATCCACTCTACAATTTTGAAAAAGTGCCCTTCTATGGATCAATGTCATATTTTTCAGGACACTCATTTTAATATATTCGAAGGTTTCTAAACTTTAAGCCAATTCCATTTTTATTTATCTGCATAAATGATAAACAAAGGAAATCACATATCCATTTATATTCCGCTGATAACAAATCTTTGGAAATATATAAGTTTCTCTGCAATAAATAACATCAGTTAAATTGATAATTGTTCAGCAATTGTCCTTTATCATAACATGATTTTTTTTCTCTGCCCATGATAATGTTGTTGCGGATGTGTGGTAAGTAGTTCAAGTATTTTGTGTTTCTTTCTATTTCCTGCAGAACAAGACTGCCTTGTACTAAACAATTCCACCATTTTACAAAATACTCGAACCGTTTCGTTTCACTTTTTGTCTACATCCAACTACGAGACATACATGCAGAGGGGCATCAGATTATTTTACGGTAAAGCTACCTTTTTATCAATAAAAGTCGATATTATACCATAGTTTCTCTATATCTTGATAGGGTGACACAAATGTCTTCGTCTGTAACGTTGTCATTTGAATGTAAGCAGCAGAAACAACCCACCATTTAGCGCAACGCTGATGACTCTTCTTCAACATTTACGACACATAAATTATATAATTCATAACCATACAATACGTTCATTCAGCAACTTCTCTGTTATCTTTCCTTCCATCCCACCCCCGTCCTTCTTTCCCATCTCCCCAACCCTTTACCCTCTCTACAAAGTGGCATCATCGGTAGTCAACGTTAAAGATTTGTATTCAAGTCTGAAAAATCAAGCCAAACGATTCTAATTTTCTAGGCATAAAACGAAACAATGGCTCCGTTTATTTTTCGTACGGCAAGACAGCGTGTTTGTAATACTTTGATCATTGTTCGTGACTGGCGAGGCGCAAGTTGAAGTGAATGACTGGTATATCGTCAATGCGTCATTGCAAGTACTGGGTTTCAAAGGGGAATTCCCTTCTCTTATAATATAACCTGAATTTCAATCAGTCTCACAAGTTGGAGTAATGTTAAAATGGGTGGGACCTTTGTCAAAATAAGCAGGGGTTAAAGAAACTTCTCTTACATAACTTTTTATTGGAACAGGAAATAATTTTAAGGCCATTTAATCAGTAGCTCATGGGAGTAGGGGGCAATGGAGGCACGTGCCTCGGGCGCCACTTTTAGGGGGCTCAGAAAGGCAAAATTGTAAAAAAAAAAATATTTTGACAAGCAGATTCCATTTGTCTTACTTTAATTTTTGTTTTCATTGGCGTCAGAAGCTGGAAAGGAGAGCAACTTCGGCGCTTGTACGGGGCGCCATTTTCCCTACATACGCCACTGCATTTAATTAATTTATCTATACAGCGAGGCAAAGTTACAGGCATTATGGATACCGGACATGCAATGCTGACAGTAAGTTTTTGGTTACATTTAAACTTCTAAATCGTAAATCAAAATGGTAGGAAGAAAGCAATCGGGCAATAATCTGAATGTGGACTGATCGACAGCCACGTTTTAATGTCATAGATACATTCAGTCAGCCGTGTGAGAAATAAGAATAGAAGAATAAAGAATAAAAATAGCCATATAATAAAATTATTATATGGCTATTCTTTTTCTTTATTCTTTTTAGTCGGCCGTATGAAAAATAAGAATATCCACTTAATAATCTTTTATACTAGTACACAGATAATGAAACCCTGTCCTAAACCTAAAGCTCTATACAGTGAGACCAATCCAATGGCCAAATGATTCTGTCGTAAAGGAGGGAGTCGTCCCTCATCCTGCATTCCCAGACGTCCATCCAACTCAGTCATGTATGATATTATTTCACTATTACGAGTAATCATGAAAAATTCTAACTTGCATTGAAAAATAACACGATTAACGTTTAAATTTTCCATGTAAACGGTGTGTACCAATAATGCATGTACAATACACTGATAACAAGAATCATTCTTTGGTCAAGAAAACAAAATTCCAGTTTATTTCATATTCTTAAATTTCAAATATGACAATGCTATTGTATTTTCGGACATAAAATTAGAACATACACTATGAGTTAAACTGTGTAAAATACTTCTAGCCTATTAAACATTTTTCTCTCAGCCATTTCTGGGTAAATATATTCCAGTTATAAAGTAGTTAAACAACAGCAACATGACTACTCTTCATAATATGGGAGATGTACATAAAAATAAGATTTATTTTATAGATTTTACAGCCAACGGATTATTAAATATCTTGTGCTTCATTTGATAATTTTACATATGTCTTTTACTCCTACTTAGGCAAGGCTAGGGCTAAGTATATTAATCAATACAATGAATTATGGGAATGAATATTCAACTAATTTTTGGTAATATACAATGCTGACATCTGAATATCAAACAACTAAAAAAAAAAATATATATATATATATATCAGATATAAACATTTAACACTACCACGCAGACTTTCACGCTATCAAAATTAGGCACGAAAGCATTGTTTATCGTCTTTTGAATGGAGCAAGAACTTTGCACTATTACGCATTACATAACCTCTACAATATTTCCATATACAAGTATTTTGTAATTGAAACTGCACGTGATAGCTTGTCGAAAGTCTTCACGATCATGTTACTTCATGATAGTAGTACTTATTTTCATCTTGTTCACAAAAACATCATGTTATTGGTAATAATGTTCAAAGATGGTAGGTTCATCCAATGGCATTTAGTACTGACATTCAAATGAATTTGTGACTGGATGAAAATGCATAGCAACCACGTCATGTGAAAAAGCAATATCACTCATTTTAACATGAAAGAAATATACAGCATTTGAAATCAATTTTTAACATGATCATTCACAATTATAAATATTGTATATCAGACAACGCTTCCTAAAAATTTCAGTTAATTTATGCAATCCAAACATACCCCCTAAACCACGGCATTTGATCAATAGTACACTTTATGCCCTCGAAAATACTTTTATTCAACGGAGGGTGTTACAAGGATCACATATCATTTTCCAAAGGATGACAATGAAGACATGTGTGTTGTTCTGAATCCACATTCTGTCAATGGTGAATGCTCATTCTTTCACTGGTTAATGCTTCCATGGTTCATAATCTTGAAGATGAAACAGTGTTCTCAATTTTTAAAAAAATGAAACAAGATTAACAATTCCAAACATGAAAAGGGGTTCACAATTCCAAACATGAAATAGGAATTCCTATTCAAAACGGAAAGCTGAGCATAAATTCTGAAAATTATGAAGGGTTATATTTGATTTTCAGAATTACAAACCTCCAAAATTGTGAAAAATTAAGAAAAATGATCGCCTCTGCTAAAAGGGTGTCGAAGGAAACTCTATGATAAACCCATCGCGAATATAGTGGAATTATTGCGAGTCTGCAGCAAGGCAAATATTGGCCACAAAGAGGATTTCAGCCAATGATTACATTCAAATCACTGTACAGCTTTACATAGCTGAATATGACTGTAAAAAGTTCTGTAAAGTCAATATGAAAATCCATACTTTAGAATGGCAAGGTACAGTAGGGTTTACT
>JAPZVO010000359.1:0-45682 GCA_029962745.1 Echinometra lucunter
TCTATATAGGCTAGATCTGTAAGATCTATATGAACAGTATCTGGTAACCTCCCTGTGAAATATGACTTTATTTCGCTGCTCCAGTTGGTTACCTCCTAAAACACCCATTTTTGAGGGAGGAATAACACACCAATTTGATATTGGTTATGTTAAAGTATTATAATATCCTAAATACACTATAATTCAGCTGAGTCATCTCGCTTGCATGCCCTACTCAATTAGGCTTTTTTTTCTTATATATATATATATATATACTCCCCTGCACAGAATCACGCATCCTTCCCGCGTCCGTACCATTTTTGTCGGCAGGATGCAAGGATCCCTTTCCAATCAAGGTACATACAGATATTTTTTTTCTGTTTGCCAAACAAACAAACAAACAAAAAGAAAAAAAGAAAAACAGAATATTGAGTGAAAAACCGTTGCTTTTTCTGTTATTAAAAAAAAAACACGAAAAAAAAAAAAACGGCCGGATATTAATAGTTGTGTCAGAAAGAAAACTTGATAACACAAAAATACTGAAAAATATACTGTTTTTATGTGTTACCGTTTTCTTAATATTTAGTTTTTCCTTTTTTCCTTTAAAAAATGAAAAATTTAACACTATTCCTGATTCTGTGTTTGCGTTTTTGCTTTTACGAATTGAAAATTGAAACACCTCTGCTGAATTCGTTTTCCCGTTTTCAGTTTTTTTTTTTTTTTTTTTTTTTTTTTTGCGAACAGAAAATTGAACTGCCTTTGTTAATATCGCTTTTTCCGTTTTTCCGTTTTTGCTCTTGTGAACAGAAAACTGAATACTGCCCTCTGTGATGACATTCTAAAGCATTTCTAGGCTTATTTATCAGACCTGATTTGAGCATTTCGGCTACTATATAGCTATTAAACACTAGGCTACAGTGTAGAACGAAAAATAGCTGCCAGGTGAACAAGGGACGGAGATGAGAGGGCCCATGCCCCCCTTGCCCCTCCGTCCTGCGGCTACACCTCTGAGTTCAAATACCTAGATGTTGTACCATTCATGATCATTTAGTTAAGATAGAATCATGTCCGCTTGCCATCAGAAGGACCATTTGTCATAATTGACCCAAAACTCATCATTCTTCAGGACTGATATTCATAATGGAAGAAGATGTTCTGTATTCCCAATACGGAAAGAGAGGCGATATTCATTTCACCAAATCGTTGTCGTTCATCACAAGGGTCCTTATTCGTTATACAAGAAAAGGTTCAGTGATAATAATAATAATAATAATAATAATAATAATAATAATAATAAGCAGTTCTTAGAGACGCACAATACCATATAAATGGTCTCTATGCGTGTAAAGAATTATTGTTTTGTATAGGGCTATTACATGTGCTTCTTAAAAAGGTACGTTTTTATCACAGATTTGAATCTGTTGAAATCAGTTATTGATCTTATATTATGAGGTAGGTTGTTCAACAATTTTGGTGCCATTTTCCCAAAAGCTCTATCACCAAAAGTCTTGGACTTTACTCGTATTTCAGAGAGAAGATCTTTTGATTGTGAACGAAGATTTCGACTGGGTTGATATTTCTGAATTAGATCACTGAGGTAAGCAGGGGCATTCTCATTAACGCGCTTAAAAACAAGAGTGAGGACTTTAAACAAAATGCGAGCCTTTATCGGAAGACAGTGGAGACTACGTAGGATCGGTGTCACATGTTCAAATTTCTTTTTGCGAACTAAGAGCCTTGCAACTGAATTTTGTATGCACTGGAGTTTAGAAAGCTGAGTATCTGGTACTCCTAGAAGCAGTCCATTATTACAGTCTAAGTGACTGAATATAAATGCATGAATGAGCCTTTCTGTGGTTGACTTATCCAGAAAATAGTTTATCTTTCCATTCCTATACAGTGCGTCCCCCAAAACACTTTACACTTTTGAAATGGCTGCCAAATAAAAAAGATATGATTCTGGCGGAAAAGCTTTAGATTTATGAATAGCTCATGGACTCAACTTTCACATGAGACCAAAAAGGCTGAAAATATTTCACGCTTGGGTGAGCACTGCTCACTTTTGTAAAGGGTATGAAAATTAGGTTGCGCAGGAATTGCGCCTTCCAATTTGTGAGAGGTAAGTCCTTTGGAGGTTACAAAATTGAGGGTGATATGATAAATTCATGATCAGTTGCAATCAGTTTAGGTTTGCTGAGTGAATTTATGGTTTATTAAGTCAAAATTTTATGCTTGAGTGAACGGGAATTATTGTAGCATGGTACCTTTCCCTGGTAGACTCAGTGGTGTGTTCATGGGAGTCAGGATTGGGTGATGGTACATGGTGCAGGGGAGGTGAGATGTAAGGTAGGACTTTGTTGGGTAGATGGGATAAGGGTTAAGAGGACATGCATGCCCCCCCCCCCCCTGTCTCTCTCTCTCTCTCTCTTCCTGGGTGTGCTTGTGCATATCTTGACAATGCACATCCGTTGGTCTCCTCTCCAAAATATCCCTACCACATTCCCTTATCCCGAATTCAACCTGCATTTCCAAAATTGGACTGGGACTGGTCACCCATTGACACTTGCATTCTATCGGTCAATCAATCAATACCGAAGTTAGACGATCAACATTTAGGTATCAATCAACTAATCAGTGTATCAGTCAATAAATTAATCAATCAAGCATTCAATCACCATTCAGCTGTTTCAATTAATGAATTATTCAATAAATCAATCATAATCAATCGATAATTCAGTCAATCACTCAATCAAAGTTTATCCAACCAATTAACCAGTCATTTTAGCAGTTGAGTTTCGGACAAGAAAAATGGTACAGTGTAACACAAATTGGTAAAATGAAAATGTCAATCTTTGTTTTCAGTTGATTTTCATTCATTTCAATTTTACAACTGCTTCATCCATCTTGTAAGAGAAAAGAGGGGGGAAATAAATGATGATGTAAACTAAAAATCAGAGTCTCAATGATTCAATGGTCAGAGTTCAATGGTCCACATGTCCACCTCCTCCTTTGATGCACAATCTTGCTCTCTTCAAACGGGATAAGGGAAGGTTGTTTGGATATTTTGGAGTGGAGACCAAAGAATGTGAATTGTCAAGATATGCACCAACACACAGGAAGCAAGAGAGAGAGAGAGAGAGAGAGAGAGGGAGAGAGAGAAAGAGAGAGAGGGGGGGGGCATACTGTCCTCTTGACCCTTATCCCATCTAGCCAACAAAGTCTTACCCTATCTCACCTCCCCTACAAGATGTACCACCACCCAATCCTGACTCCCATGAACACACCACTGAGTCTACCAGGGAAAGGTACAATGCTACAATAATGAATGCGATTCCCGTTCACTCATGCATAAAATTTTGATTTAATAAACCATAAAATTCACGCAGCAAACCTAAACTGATTGCAACTGATCATGAATTCATCATATCACCCTCAATTCTGTAACCTCCAAAGGACTCATTTCTCACAAATTGAAAGGTGCAATTCCTGCGCAACCTAATTTTCATACCCTTTACAAAAGTGAGCAGTGCTCACCCAAGCATGAATTACTTTAGTCCATGAGCTATCCGTACATATAAACCTTTTCTTCCAGAATCATATCTTTTTCATTTGGCAGCCATTTCAAAAGTGTAAAGATTTTTTTGGGACGCACTGTATAGTCCAATGGCTGCTGATTTGGTTCCATGACATATGCTCCGCCGACAACTGCTCCGAAAATTCCGACAAGTGCTCCGCGACAATTACTCCGCGACAATTGTTCCGCCGACATTTGCTCCGCCGACATATGCTCCGCCGACATTTGCTCCGTCGACATTTCCTCCGCCGACATATGCTCCGCCGACATACACTCCGCCGACATATACTCCGCCGATCATGAGTATCATCACATAGATGAAAAACGTTGGAAGGATATGGCTTTGCTGCTAAAAGAAAATTACTTTTTCGCGTAGTAACATGTTGATTATTTTAATGTAGTTCAGAAAGATTATTGTTAAAAATGCATGCCTAATCATACTATGGAACATTTATTGTTTGACAACAAGCCAAAGCACTATTAAAAACAGGTTTTTCGTAATCCTTTTAAAACTAAGATAGCTTGTCTGTTTTGTATTGACAACTAAATACAATGCCAGAGTAATATTCGTGTTCATGATATTCAAACATTGCATTTGCCCTTGACGATCAATTCATTATGTTGGTGCTGTTTTAGAGAAAGAAGAACTTATTTTCGACTTCGCAAAGATGGATTATTGATTGATTGTTGGACTTACTGTGTTGAGCTTTGCAAAATCTGATTACTAGGCAATTGAATTCCTTCTTCTCCAGCTCCTGATATCCCTATGTATCTTTTTAATCCTAGACATTGACGAGTGCACTGACGATGCCACTCTCTGCTCCAACGGGATATGCCAGAATACGGGCGGATCATACACCTGTAACTGTAACGAGGGATTTCAAGAAAATGTAGATGACAATGGATGCGATGGTATGTTAACCTTCTTTTCATGTTATTCTTCTTAGCGATGTCCTTGAATTTCTGAGATATCTAAAAAGGCAATTTCCTTTTTACTTACATATTATGATGATAAGGGTATGATGCAGATATACTATACGTCTCATTTTAGATATTATTGCGGTAGAAAGGCTTATATCGCCAGGGTTTTGAAAAGAAGGAAACTGATTATAACTATTTTTCAATTACCTGTTCTTATGATCATGAATATCATTACATAAATGACAAACGTTGGAAGGATAGGGCTTTCCTGGTAAAGAATTTTTTTTTTTTTTAGCGTAATAACATATTGATTATTCTAATACAATTCATTAAGATTATTGTTAAAAATGCATGCCTAATCATACTATGGAACATTTATTGTTTGACAACAAGCCAAAGCACAATTAAAAACAGGTTTCTCGTAATCCTTTTGCAAACTAAGATAGCTTGTCTGTTTTGTATTGACAACTTAATCCAATACCTCTCATTTTAGATATAAATGCGGTAGAAAAGCTTATATCGCAAGGGCTTTGAAAAGAAGGAAACTGATTATAACTATTTTTCAATTACCTGTTCTTATGATCATGAATATCATTACATAAATGACAAACGTTGGAAGGATATGGCTTTCCCGGTAAAAAGAATATATTTTTAAGCGTAACAACATATTGATTATTTTAATACAGTTCATTAAGATTATTGTTAAAAATGCATGCCTAATCATACTATGGACCATTTATTGTTTGACAACAAGGCAAAGCACTATTAAAAACAGGTTTCTCGTAATCCTTTTACAAACTAAGATAGCTTGTCTGTTTTGTATTGACAACTTAATCCAATGCCAGAGTAATATTCGTGTTCATGATATTCAAACACTGCTTTTGCCCTTGACAATCAATTCATTATTTTGGTGCTGTTTTAAAGAAAGAAAAACTTATTTTCGACTACGCAAAATGGGATTATTGATTGACTGTTGGGCTTACTGTGTTCAGTTTGCAAAATTTGATCACTGAGCAATTGAATTCCTGCTTCTCCAGCTCCAGATATCCCTATGTAACTTTTTAATCCTAGATATTGACGAGTGCACTGACGATGACACTCTCTGCGCCAACGGGATGTGCCAGAATACGGTTGGAGCTTACACCTGTAACTGTAACGAGGGATTTCAAGAAAATGCAGATAACAATGGCTGCGATGGTATGTTAACCTTCTTTTCCTGTTATTCTTCTTAGCGATGTCCTTGAATTTCTGAGATATTTAAAAAGGCGATTTCCTTTCTATTTACATATTATGATGATAAGGGTATGATGCAGATATACTATACCTCTCATTTGAGATATAAATGCGGTAGAAAATCTTATATCGCAAGGGCTTTGAAAAGAAGGAAACTGATTATAACTATTTTTCAATTACCTGTTCTTATGATCATGAATATCATTACATAAATGAAAAACGTTGGAAGGATATGGCTTTGCTGCTAAAAGAAAATTACTTTTTAGCGTAGTAACATGTTGATTATTTTAATGTAGTTCAGAAAGATTATTGTTAAAAATGCATGCCTAATCATACTATGGACCATTTATTGTTTGACAACAAGCCAAAGCACTATTAAAAACAGGTTTCTCGTAATCCTTTTACAAACTAAGATAGCTTGTCTGTTTTGTATTGACAACTTAATCCAATGCCAGAGTAATATTCGTGTTCATTATATTCAAACATTGCAATTGCCCTGGACAATCAATTCATTATTTTGGTGCTGTTTTAGAGAAAGAAGAACTTATTTTCGACTTCGCGAAGATGGATTATTGATTGACTGTTGAGCTTACTGTGTTCGGTTTGCAAAATTTGATTACTAGGCAATTGAATTCCTGCTTCTCCAGCTCCAGAGATACCTATGTAACTTTTTAATCCTAGACATTGACGAGTGCACTGACGATGCCACTCTCTGCTCCAACGGGATATGCCAGAATACGGGCGGATCATACACCTGTAACTGTAACGAGGGATTTCAAGAAAATGTAGATGACAATGGATGCGATGGTATGTTAACCTTCTTTTCATGTTATTCTTCTTAGCGATGTCCTTGAATTTCTGAGATATCTAAAAAGGCAATTTCCTTTCTATTTACATATTATGATAATAAGGGTATAATGCAGATATACTATACCTCTCATTTTAGATATTATTGCAGTAGAAAGGCTTATATCGCCAGGGTTTTGAAAAGAAAGAAACTGATTATAACTATTTTTCAATTACCTGTTCTTATGATCATGGATATCATTACATAAATGACAAACGTTGGAAGGATAGGGCTTTCCTGGTAAAGAAAAAAAATTTTTTTTAGCGTAGTAACATGTTGATTATATCTTAATGCAGTTCAGAAAGATTATTATTAAAAATGCATGCCTAGTCATACTATGGAACATTTATTGTTTGACAACAAGCCAAAGCACTATTAAAAACAGGTTTTTCGTAATCCTTTTACAAACTAAGATAGCTTGTCTGTTTTGTATTGACAACTTAATCGAATGCCAGAGTAATATTCGTGTTCATGATATTCAAACATTGCATTTGCCCTTGACATTCAATTCATTATTTTGGTGCTGTTTTAGAGAAAGAAAAACTTATTTTCGACTTCGCAAAGATGGATTATTGATTGACTGTTGGGCTTACTGTGTTCCGTTTGCAAAATTTGATTACTAGTCAATTGAATTCCTGCTTCTCCAGCTCCTGATATCCCTATGTAACTTTTTAATCCTAGACATTGACGAGTGCACTGACGATGCCACTCTCTGCTCCAACGGGATATGCCAGAATACGGGCGGATCATACACCTGTAACTGTAACGAGGGATTTCAAGAAAATGCAGATAACAATGGCTGCGATGGTATGTTAACCTTCTTTTCCTGTTATTCTTCTTAGCGATGTCCTTGAATTTCTGAGATATTTAAAAAGGCGATTTCCTTTTTATTTACATATTATGATGATAAGGGTATGATGCAGATATACTGTACCTCTCATTTGAGATATTATTGCGGTAGAAAGGCTTATATCGCAAGGGTTTTGAAAAGAAGGAAACTGATTATAAGTATTTTTCAATTACCTGTTCTTATGATCATGAATATCATTACATAAGTGACAAACGTTAGAAGGATATGGCTTTCCTGGTAAAAAAGAAAAAAAAAAATTTTTTGCGAAGTAACATGTTGATTATCTTAATGTAGTTCAGAAAGATTATTGTTAAAAATGCATGCCTAATCATACTATGGAACATTTATTGTTTGACAACAAGCCAAAGCACTGTTAAAAACAGGTTTTACGTAATCCTTTTACAAACTAAGATAGCTTGTCTGTTTTGTATTGACAACTTAATCCAGAGTAATATTCGTGTTCATGATATTCAAACATTGCATTTGCCATTGACAATCAATTCATTATTTTGGTGCTGTTTTAGAGAAAGAAAAACTTATTTTCGACTTCGCAAAATGGGATTATTGATTGATTGTTGGGCTTACTGTGTTCAGTTTGCAAAATCTGATTACTAGGCAATTGAATTCCTGCTTCTCCAGCTCCTGATATCCCTATGTAACTTTTTAATCCTAGACATTGACGAGTGCACTGACGATGCCACTCTCTGCTCCAACGGGATATGCCAGAATACGGTCGGATCATACACCTGTAACTGTAACGAGGGATTTCAAGAAAATGCAGATAACAATGGCTGCGATGGTATGTTAACCTTCTTTTCCTGTTATTCTTCTTAGCGATGTCCTTGAATTTCTGAGATATTTAAAAAGGCGATTTCCTTTTTATTTACATATTATGATGATAAGGGTATGATGCAGATATACTGTACCTCTCATTTGAGATATTATTGCGGTAGAAAGGCTTATATCGCCAGGGTTTTGAAATGAAGGAAACTGATTATATTTATTTTTCAATTACCTGTTCTTATGATCATGAATATCATTACATAAATGACAAACGTTGGAAGGATATGGCTTTCCTGGTAAAAAAAAAAAAAAAATTGTTTAGCGTAATAATATAGTGATTATTTTAATGTAGTTCAGAAAGATTATTATTAAAAATGCATGCTAATCATACTATGGAACATTTATTGTTTGACAACAAGCCAATGTACTATTAAAACAGGTTTTTCGTAATCCTTTTACAAACTAAGATAGCTTGTCTGTTTTGTATTGACAACTTGATCCAATGCCAGAGTAATATTCGTGTTCATGATATTCAAACATTGCATTTGCCCTTGACATTCAATTCATTATTTTGGTGCTGTTTTAGAGAAAGAAGAACTTATTTTCGACTTCGCAAAGATGGATTATTGATTGACTGTTGGGCTTACTGTGTTCAGTTTGCAAAAATTGATCAATGAGCAATTGAATTCCTACTTTCCAGCTCCAGATATCCCTATGTAACTTTTTAATCCGTAGACATAGACGAGTGCACTGACGATGACACTCTCTGCGCCAACGGGATGTGCCAGAATACGGTTGGAGCTTACACCTGTAACTGTAACGAGGGATTTCAAGAAAATGCAGATAACAATGGATGCGATGGTATATTAACCTTCTTTTCCTGTTATTCTTCTTAGCGATGTCCTTGAATTTCTGAGATATTTAAAAAGGCGATTTCCTTTTTATTTACATATTATGATGATAAGGGTATGATGCAGATATACTATACCTCTCATTTTAGATATTATTGCGGTAGAAAAGCTTATATCGCAAGGGTTTTGAAAAGAAGGAAACTGATTATAACTATTTTTCAATTACCTGTTCTTATGATCATGAATATCATTACATAAATGACAAATGTTGGAAGGATATGGCTTTCCTGGTAAAGAAAAAAATTTTTTTTTAGCGTCATAACATATTGATTATTTTAATACAATTCATTAAGATTATTGTTACAAATGCATGCCTAATCATACTATGGGACATTTATTGTTTGACAACAAGCCAAAGCACTATTAAAAACAGGTTTCTCGTAATCCTTTTACAAACTAAGATAGCTTGTCTGTTTTGTATTGACAACTTAATCCAGAGTAATATTCGTGTTCATGATATTCAAACATTGCATTTGCCATTGACAATCAATTCATTATTTTGGTGCTGTTTTAGAGAAAGAAAAACTTATTTTCGACTTCGCAAAATGGGATTATTGATTGATTGTTGGGCTTACTGTGTTCAGTTTGCAAAATCTGATTACTAGGCAATTGAATTCCTGCTTCTCCAGCTCCTGATATCCCTATGTAACTTTTTAATCCTAGACATTGACGAGTGCACTGACGATGCCACTCTCTGCTCCAACGGGATATGCCAGAATACGGGCGGATCATACACCTGTAACTGTAACGAGGGATTTCAAGAAAATGCAGATAACAATGGCTGCGATGGTATGTTAACCTTCTTTTCCTGTTATTCTTCTTAGCGATGTCCTTGAATTTCTGAGATATTTAAAAAGGCGATTTCCTTTTTATTTACATATTATGATGATAAGGGTATGATGCAGATATACTATACCTCTCATTTGAGATATTATTGCGGTAGAAAGGCTTATATCGCCAGGGTTTTGAAAAGAAGGAAACTGATTATAACTATTTTTCAATTACCTGTTCTTATTATCATGAATATCATTACATAAATGACAAACGTTGGAAGGATATGGCTTTCCTGGTAAAGAAAAATATATATTTTTTAGCGTAGTAACATGTTGATTATATCTTAATGCAGTTCAGAAAGATTATTATTAAAAATGCATGCCTAATCATACTCTGGAACATTTATTGTTTGACAACAAGCCAAAGCACTATTAAAAACAGGTTTTTCGTAATCCTTTTACAAACTAAGATAGCTTGTCTGTTTTGTATTGACAACTTAATCCAATGCCAGAGTAATATTCGTGTTCATGATATTCAAACATTGCATTTGCCCTTGACATTCAATTCATTATTTTGGTGCTGTTTTAGAGAAAGAAAAACTTATTTTCGACTTCGCAAAATGGGATTATTGATTGACTGTTGGGCTTACTGTGTTCCGTTTGCAAAATTTGATTACTAGTCAATTGAATTCCTGCTTCTCCAGCTCCTGATATCCCTATGTAACTTTTTAATCCTAGACATTGACGAGTGCACTGACGATGCCACTCTCTGCTCCAACGGGATATGCCAGAATACGGGCGGATCATACACCTGTAACTGTAACGAGGGATTTCAAGAAAATGCAGATAACAATGGCTGCGATGGTATGTTAACCTTCTTTTCCTGTTATTCTTCTTAGCGATGTCCTTGAATTTCTGAGATATTTAAAAGGCGATTTCCTTTCTATTTACATATTATGATGATAAGGGTATGATGCAGATATACTATACCTCTCATTTTAGATATTATTGCGGTAGAAAGGTTTATATCGCAAGGGTTTTGAAAAGAAGGAAACTGATTATAAATATTTTTCAATTACCTGTTCTTATGATCATGAATATCATTACATAAGTGACAAACGTTAGAAGGATACGGCTTTCCTGGTAAAGAAAAAATTTTTTTTTTGCGTAGTAACATGTTGATTATCTTAATGTAGTTCAGAAAGATTATTGTTAAAAATGCATGCCTAATCATACTATGGAACATTATTGTTTGACAACAAGCCAAAGCACTGTTAAAAACAGGTTTTACGTAATCCTTTTACAAACAAAGATAGCTTGTCTGTTTTGTATTGACAACTTAATCCAGAGTAATATTCGTGTTCATGATATTCAAACATTGCATTTGCCATTGACAATCAATTCATTATTTTGGTGCTGTTTTAGAGAAAGAAAACTTATTTTCGACTTCGCAAAATGGGATTATTGATTGATTGTTGGGCTTACTGTGTTCAGTTTGCAAAATCTGATTACTAGGCAATTGAATTCCTGCTTCTCCAGCTCCTGATATCCCTATGTAACTTTTTAATCCTAGACATTGACGAGTGCACTGACGATGCCACTCTCTGCTCCAACGGGATATGCCAGAATACGGTCGGATCATACACCTGTAACTGTAACGAGGGATTTCAAGAAAATGCAGATAACAATGGCTGCGATGGTATGTTAACCTTCTTTTCCTGTTATTCTTCTTAGCGATGTCCTTGAATTTCTGAGATATTTAAAAAGGCGATTTCCTTTCTATTTACATATTATGATGATAAGGGTATGATGCAGATATACTATCCCTCTCATTTGAGATATTATTGCGGTAGAAAGGCTTATATCGCCAGGGTTTTGAAAAGAAGGAAACTGATTATAACTATTTTTCAATTACCTGTTCTTATGATCATGAATATCATTACATAAATGACAAACGTTGGAAGGATATGGCTTTCCTGGTAAAAAAAAATATATATATATTGTTTAGCGTAATAATATAGTGATTATTTTAATGTAGTTCAGAAAGATTATTATTAAAAATGCATGCTAATCATACTATGGAACATTTATTGTTTGACAACAAGCCAATGTACTATCAAAACAGGTTTTTCGTAATCCTTTTACAAACTAAGATAGCTTGTCTGTTTTGTATTGACAACTTGATCCAATGCCAGAGTAATATTCGTGTTCATGATATTCAAACATTGCATTTGCCCTTGACATTCAATTCATTATTTTGGTGCTGTTTTAGAGAAAGAAAAGCTTATTTTCGACTTCGCAAAATGGGATTATTGATTGATTGTTGGGCTTACTGTGTTCAGTTTGCAAAATCTGATTACTAGGCAATTGAATTCCTGCTTCTCCAGCTCCTGATATCCCTATGTAACTTTTTAATCCTAGACATTGACGAGTGCACTGACGATGCCACTCTCTGCTCCAACGGGATATGCCAGAATACGGTCGGATCATACACCTGTAACTGTAACGAGGGATTTCAAGAAAATGCAGATAACAATGGCTGCGATGGTATGTTAACCTTCTTTTCCTGTTATTCTTCTTAGCGATGTCCTTGAATTTCTGAGATATTTAAAAAGGCGATTTCCTTTTTATTTACATATTATGATAAGGGTATGATGCAGATATACTGTACCTCTCATTTGAGATATTATTGCGGTAGAAAGGCTTATATCGCCAGGGTTTTGAAAAGAAGGAAACTGATTATATTTATTTTTCAATTACCTGTTCTTATGATCATGAATATCATTACATAAATGACAAACGTTGGAAGGATATGGCTTTCCTGGTAAAAAAAAAAATATATTGTTTAGCGTAATAATATAGTGATTATTTTAATGTAGTTCAGAAAGATTATTATTAAAAATGCATGCTAATCATACTATGGAACATTTATTGTTTGACAACAAGCCAATGTACTATTAAAACAGGTTTTTCGTAATCCTTTTACAAACTAAGATAGCTTGTCTGTTTTGTATTGACAACTTGATCCAATGCCAGAGTAATATTCGTGTTCATGATATTCAAACATTGCATTTGCCCTTGACATTCAATTCATTATTTTGGTGCTGTTTTAGAGAAAGAAAAACTTATTTTCGACTTCGCAAAATGGGATTATTGATTGATTGTTGGGCTTACTGTGTTCAGTTTGCAAAATCTGATTACTAGGCAATTGAATTCCTGCTTCTCCAGCTCCAGATAACCCTATGTAACTTTTTAATCCTAGACATTGACGAGTGCACTGACGATGCCACTCTGTGCGCCAACGGGATATGCCAGAATACGGTCGGATCATACACCTGTAACTGTAACGAGGGATTTCAAGAAAATGCAGATAACAATGGCTGCGATGGTATGTTAACCTTCTTTTCCTGTTATTCTTCTTAGCGATGTCCTTGAATTTCTGAGATATTTAAAAAGGCGATTTCCTTTTTATTTACATTTTATGATGATAAGGGTATGATGCAGATATACTATACCTCTCATTTGAGATATTATTGCGGTAGAAAGGCTTATATCGCCAGGGTTTTGAAAAGAAGGAAACTGATTATAACTATTTTTCAATTACCTGTCCTTATGATCATGAATATCATTACATAAATGACAAACGTTGGAAGGATATGGCTTTCCTGGTAAAGAAAAATTTTTTTTTTTTAGCGTAGTAACATGTTGATTATCTTAATGTAGTTCAGAAAGATTATTGTTAAAAATGCATTCCTAATCATACTATGGAACATTTATTGTTTGACAACAAGCCAAAGCTATTTTAAAAACAGGTTTTTCGTAATCCTTTTACAAACTAAGATAGCTTGTCTGTTTTGTATTGACAACTTGATCCAATGCCAGAGTAATATTCGTGTTCATGATATTCAAACATTGCATTTGCCCTGGACAATCAATCCATTATTTTGGTGCTGTTCTAGAGAAAGAAGAACTTATTTTCGACTTCGCAAAGAGGGATTATTGATTGACTGTTGGGCTTACTGTGTTCAGTTTGCAAAATATGATTACTAAGCAATTGAATTCCAGCTTTCCAGCTCCAGATATCCCTATGTAACTTTTTAATCCGTAGACATAGACGAGTGCACTGACGATGCCACTCTGTGCGCCAACGGGATGTGCCAGAATACGGTCGGAGCTTACACGTGTAACTGTAACGAGGGATTTCAAGAAAATGCAGATAACAATGGCTGCGATGGTATGTTAAGCTTCTTTTCCTGTTATTCTTCTTAGCGATGTCCTTGAATTTCTGAGATATTTAAAAAGGCGATTTCCTTTCTATTTACATATTGTGATGATAAGGGTATGATGCAGATATACTATACCTCTCATTTTAGATATTATTGCAGTAGAAAGGCTTATATCGCCAGGGTTTTGAAAAGAAGGAAACTGATTATAACTATTTTTCAATTACCTGTTCTTATGATCATGAATATCATTACATAAATGACAGACGTTGGAAGGATATGGCTTTCCTGGTAAAGAAAAAAATATATATATTTTTTAGCGTAGTAACATGTTGATTATCTTAATGTAGTTCAGAAAGATTATTGTTAAAAATGCATGCCTAATCATACTATGGAACATTTATTGTTTGACAACAAGCCAAAGCACTTATAAAAACAGGTTTTTCGTAATCCTTTTACAAACTAAGATAGCTTGTCTGTTTTGTATTGACAACTTGATCCAATGCCAGAGTAATATTCGTGTTCATGATATTCAAACATTGCATTTGCCCTGGACAATCAATCCATTATTTTGGTGCTGTTCTAGAGAAAGAAGAACTTATTTTCGACTTCGCAAAGAGGGATTATTGATTGACTGTTGGGCTTACTGTGTTCAGTTTGCAAAATTTGATTACTAAGCAATTGAATTCCAGCTTTCCAGCTCCAGATATCCCTATGTAACTTTTTTAATCCGTAGACATAGACGAGTGCACTGACGATGACACTCTGTGCGCCAACGGGATGTGCCAGAATACGGTCGGAGCTTACACCTGTAACTGTAACGAGGGATTTCAAGAAAATGCAGATAACAATGGCTGCGATGGTATGTTAACCTTCTTTTCCTGTTATTCTTCTTAGCGATGTCCTTGAATTTCTGAGATATTTAAAAAGGCGATTTCCTTTCTATCTACGTATTGTGATGATAAGGGTATGATGCAGATATACTATACCTCTCATTTTAGATATTATTGCAGTAGAAAGGCTTATATCGCCAGGGTTTTGAAAAGAAGGAAACTGATTATAACTATTTTTCAATTACCTGTTCTTATGATCATGAATATCATTACATAAATGACAGACGTTGGAAGGATATGGCTTTCCTGGTAAAAAAAAAAAAAAAAAAAAAAAAAAATATTGTTTAGCGTAATAATATAGTGATTATTTTAATGTAGTTCAGAAAGATTATTTTAAAAAATGCATGCCTAATCATAATATGGAACATTTATTGTTTGACAACAAGCCAATGTACTATTAAAACAGGTTTTTCGTAATCCTTTCACAAACTAAGATAGCTTGTCTGTTTTGTATTGACAACTTAATCCAATGCAAGAGTAATACTCGTGTTCATGATATTCAAACATTGTATTTGCCCTGGACAATCAATTCATTATTTTGGTGCTGTTTTAGAGAAAGAAGAACTTATTTTCGACTTCGCAAAGAGGGATTATTGATTGACTGTTGGGCTTACTGTGTTCAGTTTGCAAAATCTGATTACTAGGCAATTGAATTCCTGCTTCTCCAGCTCCAGATATCCCTATGTAACTTTTTAATCCTAGACATTGACGAGTGCACTGACGATGCCACTCTGTGCGCCAACGGGATATGCCAGAATACGGTCGGATCATACACCTGTAACTGTAATGAGGGATTTCAAGGAAATGCAGATAACAATGGCTGCGATGGTATGTTAACCTTCCTTTCCTGTTATTCTTCTTACCGATGTCCTTGAATTTCTGAGATATTTAAAAAGGCGATTTCCTCTCTATTTACATATTGTGATGATAAGGGTATGATGCAGATATACTATACCTCTCATTTTAGATATTATTGCAGTAGAAAGGCGTATATCGCCAGGGTTTTGAAAAGAAGGAAACTGATTATAACTATTTTTCAATTACCTGTTCTTATAATCATGAATATCTTTACATAAATGACAGACGTTGGAAGGATATGGCTTTCCTGGTAAAGAAAAAAAATTTTTTAGCGTAGTAACATGTTGATTATCTTAATGTAGTTCAGAAAGATTATTGTTAAAAATGCATTCCTAATCATACTATGGAACATTTATTGTTTGACAACAAGCCAAAGCTATTTTAAGAACAGGTTTTTCGTAATCCTTTTACAAACTAAGATAGCTTGTCTGTTTTGTATTGACAACTTGATCCAATGCCAGAGTAATATTCGTGTTCATGATATTCAAACATTGCATTTGCCCTGGACAATCAATCCATTATTTTGGTGCTGTTTTAGAGAAAGAAGAACTTATTTTCGACTTCGCAAAGAGGGATTATTGATTGTCTGTTGGGCTTACTGTGTTCAGTTTGCAAAATTTGATTACTAAGCAATTGAATTCCTGCTTTCCAGCTCCAGATATCCCTATGTAACTTTTTAATCCGTAGACATAGACGAGTGCACTGACGATGACACTCTCTGCGCCAACGGGATGTGCCAAAATACGGTCGGAGCTTACACCTGTAACTGTAACGAGGGATTTCAAGAAAATGCAGATAACAATGGCTGCGATGGTATGTTAACCTTCTTTTCCTGTTATTCTTCTTAGCGATGTCCTTGAATTTCTGAGATATTTAAAAAGGCGATTTCCTCTCTATTTACATATTGTGATGATAAGGGTATGATGCAGATATACTATACCTCTCATTTTAGATATTATTGCAGTAGAAAGGCGTATATCGCCAGGGTTTTGAAAAGAAGGAAACTGATTATAACTATTTTTCAATTACCTGTTCTTATAATCATGAATATCTTTACATAAATGACAGACGTTGGAAGGATATGGCTTTCCTGGTAAAGAAAAAAAATTTTTTTTTAGCGTAGTAACATGTTGATTATCTTAATGTAGTTCAGAAAGATTATTGTTAAAAATGCATGCCTAATCATACTATGGAACATTTATTGTTTGACAACAACCCAATGTACTATTAAAACAGGTTTTTCGTAATCCTTTTACAAACTAAGATAGCTTGTCTGTTTTGTATTGACAACTTGATCCAATGCCAGAGTAATATTCGTGTTCATGATATTCAAACATTGCATTTGCCCTGGACAATCAATCCATTATTTTGGTGCTGTTCTAGAGAAAGAAGAACTTATTTTCGACTTCGCAAAGAGGGATTATTGATTGACTGTTGGGCTTACTGTGTTCAGTTTGCAAAATTTGATTACTAAGCAATTGAATTCCAGCTTTCCAGCTCCAGATATCCCTATGTAACTTTTTAATCCGTAGACATAGACGAGTGCACTGACGATGCCACTCTGTGCGCCAACGGGATGTGCCAAATACGGTCGGAGCTTACACCTGTAACTGTAACGAGGGATTTCAAGAAAATGCAGATAACAATGGCTGCGATGGTATGTTAACCTTCTTTTCCTGTTATTCTTCTTAGCGATGTCCTTGAATTTCTGAGATATTTAAAAAGGCGATTTCCTCTCTATTTACATATTGTGATGATAAGGGTATGATGCAGATATACTATACCTCTCATTTTAGATATTATTGCAGTAGAAAGGCGTATATCGCCAGGGTTTTGAAAAGAAGGAAACTGATTATAACTATTTTTCAATTACCTGTTCTTATAATCATGAATATCTTTACATAAATGACAGACGTTGGAAGGATATGGCTTTCCTGGTAAAGAAAAAAATTTTTTTTAGCGTAGTAACATGTTGATTATCTTAATGTAGTTCAGAAAGATTATTGTTAAAAATGCATTCCTAATCATACTATGGAACATTTATTGTTTGACAACAAGCCAAAGCACTATTAAAAACAGGTTTTTCGTAATCCTTTTACAAACTAAGATAGCTTGTCTGTTTTGTATTGACATCTTGATCCAATGCCAGAGTAATATTCGTGTTCATGATATTCAAACATTGCATTTGCCTTGGACAATCAATTCATTATTTTGGTGCTGTTCTAGAGAAAGAAGAACTTATTTTCGAGTTCGCAAAGAGGGATTATTGATTGACTGTTGGGCTTACTGTGTTCAGTTTGCAAAATTTGATGACTAAGCAATTGAATTCCTGCTTCTCCAGCTCGAGATATCCCTATGTAACTTTTTAATCCGTAGACATAGACGAGTGCACTGACGATGCCACTCTGTGCGCCAACGGGATGTGCCAGAATACGGTCGGAGCTTACACCTGTAACTGTAACGAGGGATTTCAAGAAAATGCAGATAACAATGGCTGCGATGGTATGTTAACCTTCTTTTCCTGTTATTCTTCTTAGCGATGTCCTTGGATTTCTGAGATATTTAAAAAGGCGATTTCCTTTCTATTTAAGTATTGTGATGATAAGGGTATGATGCTGATATACTATACCTCTCATTTTAGATATTATTGCAGTAGAAAGGCGTATATCGCCAGGGTTTTGAAAAGAAGGAAACTGATTATAACTATTTTTCAATTACCTGTTCTTATGATCATGAATATCATTACATAAATGACAGACGTTGGAAGGATATGGCTTTCCTGGTAAAGAAAAATATATATTTTTGAGCGTAGTAACATTTTGATTATATCTTAATGCAGTTCAGAAAGATTATTATTAAAAATGCATGCCTAATCATACTATGGAACATTTATTGTTTGACAACAAGCCAAAGCACTATTAAAAACAGGTTTTTCGTAATCCTTTTAGAAACTAAGATAGCTTGTCTGTTTTGTATTGACAACTTAATCCAATGCCAGAGTAATATTCGTGTTCATGATATTCAAACATTGCATTTGCCCTTGACATTCAATTCATTATTTTGGTGCTGTTTTAGAGAAAGAAGAACTTATTTTCGACTTCGCAAAGATGGATTATTGATTGACTGTTGGGCTTACTGTGTTCAGTTTGCAAAAATTGATCACTGAGCAATTGAATTCCAACTTTCCAGCTCCAGATATCCCTATGTAACTTTTTAATCCGTAGACATAGACGAGTGCACTGACGATGACACTCTCTGCGCCAACGGGATGTGCCAGAATACGGTTGGAGCTTACACCTGTAACTGTAACGAGGGATATCAAGAAAATGCAGATAACAATGGATGCGATGGTATGTTAACCTTCTTTTCCTGTTATTCTTCTTAGCGATGTCCTTGAATTTCTGAGATATTTAAAAAGGCGATTTCCTTTCTATTTACATATTATGATGATAAGGGTATGATGCAGATATACTACCTCTCATTTTAGATATTATTGCAGTAGAAAGGCCTATATCGCAAGGGTTTTGAAAAGAAGGAAACTAATTATAACTATTTTTTTCATTACCTGTTCTCATGATCTGAAATCATTACATAAGTGACAAACGTTAGAAGGATACGGCTTTCTTGGTAAAGAAAACAATTTTTTTTTAGCGTAGTAACATGTTGATTATCTTAATGTAATTCAGAAAGATTATTGTTAAAAATGCATGCCTAATCATACTATGGAACATTTATTGTTTGACAACAAGCCAAAGCACTGTTAAAAACAGGTTTTTCGTAATCCTTTTACAAACTAAGATAGCTTGTCTGTTTTGTATTGACAACTTAATCCAGAGTAATATTCGTGTTCATAATATTCAAACATTGCATTTGCCATTGACAATCAATTCATTATTTTGGTGCTGTTTTAGAGAAAGAAAAACTTATTTTCGACTTCGCAAAATGGGATTATTGATTGATTGTTGGGCTTACTGTGTTCAGTTTGCAAAATCTGATTACTAGGCAATTGAATTCCTGCTTCTCCAGCTCCTGATATCCCTATGTAACTTTTTAATCCTAGACATTGACGAGTGCACTGACGATGCCACTCTCTGCTCCAACGGGATATGCCAGAATACGGTCGGATCATACACCTGTAACTGTAACGAGGGATTTCAAGAAAATGCAGATAACAATAATAATAATAATAATAATACATAGGATTTATATAGCGTCTTTTCCATTTTGATTAAATGCTCAAGGCGCTTTAAAAAAAAAAAAAAAAAAAAAAAAAAAAACAATGGCTGCGATGGTATGTTAACCTTCTTTTCCTGTTATTCTTCTTAGCGATGTCCTTGAATTTCTGAGATATTTAAAAAGGCGATTTCCTTTTTATTTACATATTATGATGATAAGGGTATGATGCAGATATACTGTACCTCTCATTTGAGATATTATTGCGGTAGAAAGGCTTATATCGCCAGGGTTTTGAAAAGAAGGAAACTGATTATAACTATTTTTCAATTACCTGTTCTTATGATCATGAATATCATTACATAAATGACAAACGTTGGAAGGATATGGCTTTCCTGGTAAAGAAAAAAATGTATTTTTGAGCGTAGTAACATGTTGATTATATCTTAATGCAGTTCAGAAAGATTATTATTAAAAATGCATGCCTAATCATACTATGGAACATTTATTGTTTGACAACAAGCCAATGTACTATTAAAACAGGTTTTTCGTAATCCTTTTAGAAACTAAGATAGCTTGTCTGTTTTGTATTGACAACTTGATCCAATGCCAGAGTAATATTCGTGTTCATGATATTCAAACATTGCATTTGCCTTGGACAATCAATTCATTATTTTGGTGCTGTTCTAGAGAAAGAAGAACTTATTTTCGAGTTCGCAAAGAGGGATTATTGATTGACTGTTGGGCTTACTGTGTTCAGTTTGCAAAATTTGATTACTAAGCAATTGAATTCCTGCTTTCCAGCTCCAGATATCCCTATGTAACTTTTTAATCCGTAGACATAGACGAGTGCACTGACGATGCCACTCTCTGCGCCAACGGGATGTGCCAGAATACGGTCGGAGCTTACACCTGTAACTGTAACGAGGGATTTCAAGAAAATGCAGATAATAATGGCTGCGATGGTATGTTAACCTTCTTTTCCTGTTATTCTTCTTAGCGATGTCCTTCAATTTCTGAGATATTTAAAAAGGCGATTTCCTTTCTATTTACGTATTGTGATGATAAGGGTATGATGCAGATATACTTTACCTCTCATTTTAGATATTATTGCAGTAGAAAGGCTTATATCGCCAGGGTTTTGAAAAGAAGGAAACTGATTATAACTATTTTTCAATTATCTGTTCTTATGATCATGAATATCATTACATAAATGACAGACGTTGGAAGGATATGGCTTTCCTGGTAAAGAAAAAAAAAATTAGCGTAGTAACATGTTGATTATCTTAATGTAGTTCAGAAAGATTATTGTTAAAAATGCATGCCTAATCATACTATGGAACATTTATTGTTTGACAACAAGCCAAAGCACTATTAAAAACAGGTTTTTCGTAATCCTTTTACAAACTAAGATAGCTTGTCTGTTTTGTATTGACAACTTGATCCAATGCCAGAGTAATATTCGTGTTCATGATATTCAAACATTGCATTTGCCTTGGACAATCAATTCATTATTTTGGTGCTGTTCTAGAGAAAGAAGAACTTATTTTCGAGTTCGCAAAGAGGGATTATTGATTGACTGTTGGGCTTACTGTGTTCAGTTTGCAAAATTTGATTACTAAGCAATTGAATTCCTGCTTTCCAGCTCCAGATATCCCTATGTAACTTTTTAATCCGTAGACATAGACGAGTGCACTGACGATGCCACTCTCTGCGCCAACGGGATGTGCCAGAATACGGTCGGAGCTTACACCTGTAACTGTAACGAGGGATTTCAAGAAAATGCAGATAATAATGGCTGCGATGGTATGTTAACCTTCTTTTCCTGTTATTCTTCTTAGCGATGTCCTTCAATTTCTGAGATATTTAAAAAGGCGATTTCCTTTCTATTTACGTATTGTGATGATAAGGGTATGATGCAGATATACTTTACCTCTCATTTTAGATATTATTGCAGTAGAAAGGCTTATATCGCCAGGGTTTTGAAAAGAAGGAAACTGATTATAACTATTTTTCAATTATCTGTTCTTATGATCATGAATATCATTACATAAATGACAGACGTTGGAAGGATATGGCTTTCCTGGTAAAGAAAAAAAAAATTAGCGTAGTAACATGTTGATTATCTTAATGTAGTTCAGAAAGATTATTGTTAAAAATGCATGCCTAATCATACTATGGAACATTTATTGTTTGACAACAAGCCAAAGCACTATTAAAAACAGGTTTTTCGTAATCCTTTTACAAACTAAGATAGCTTGTCTGTTTTGTATTGACAACTTGATCCAATGCCAGAGTAATATTCGTGTTCATGATATTCAAACATTGCATTTGCCTTGGACAATCAATTCATTATTTTGGTGCTGTTCTAGAGAAAGAAGAACTTATTTTCGAGTTCGCAAAGAGGGATTATTGATTGACTGTTGGGCTTACTGTGTTCAGTTTGCAAAATTTGATGACTAAGCAATTGAATTCCTGCTTTCCAGCTCCAGATATCCCTATGTAACTTTTTAATCCGTAGACATAGACGAGTGCACTGACGATGCCACTCTGTGCGCCAACGGGATGTGCCAGAATACGGTCGGAGCTTACACCTGTAACTGTAACGAGGGATTTCAAGAAAATGCAGATAACAATGGCTGCGATGGTATGTTAACCTTCTTTTCCTGTTATTCTTCTTAGCGATGTCCTTGAATTTCTGAGATATTTAAAAAGGCGATTTCCTTTCTATTTAAGTATTGTGATGATAAGGGTATGATGCTGATATACTATACCTCTCATTTTAGATATTATTGCAGTAGAAAGGCTATATCGCCAGGGTTTTGAAAAGAAGGAAACTGATTATAACTATTTTTCAATTACCTGTTCTTATGATCATGAATATCATTACATAAATGACAGACGTTGGAAGGATATGGCTTTCCTGGTAAAGAAAAAAATATATATATTTTGGCGTAGTAACATGTTGATTATCTTAATGTAGTTCAGAAAGATTATTGTTAAAAATGCATGCCTAATCATACTATGGAACATTTATTGTTTGACAACAAGCCAATGTACTATTAAAACAGGTTTTTCGTAATCCTTTTAGAAACTAAGATAGCTTGTCTGTTTTGTATTGACAACTTGATCCAATGCCAGAGTAATATTCGTGTTCATGATATTCAAACATTGCATTTGCCTTGGACAATCAATTCATTATTTTGGTGCTGTTCTAGAGAAAGAAGAACTTATTTTCGACTTCGCAAAGAGGGATTATTGATTGACTGTTGGGCTTACTGTGTTCAGTTTGCAAAATTTGATTACTAAGCAATTGAATTCCTGCTTTCCAGCTCCAGATATCCCTATGTAACTTTTTAATCCGTAGACATAGACGAGTGCACTGACGATGCCACTCTCTGCGCCAACGGGATGTGCCAGAATACGGTCGGAGCTTACACCTGTAACTGTAACGAGGGATTTCAAGAAAATGCAGATAATAATGGCTGCGATGGTATGTTAACCTTCTTTTCCTGTTATTCTTCTTAGCGATGTCCTTGAATTTCTGAGATATTTAAAAAGGCGATTTCCTTTCTATTTACGTATTGTGATGATAAGGGTATGATGCAGATATACTTTACCTCTCATTTTAGATATTATTGCAGTAGAAAGGCTTATATCGCCAGGGTTTTGAAAAGAAGGAAACTGATTATAACTATTTTTCAATTATCTGTTCTTATGATCATGAATATCATTACATAAATGACAGACGTTGGAAGGATATGGCTTTCCTGGTAAAGAAAAAAAAATTTAGCGTAGTAACATGTTCATTATCTTAATGTAGTTCAGAAAGATTATTGTTAAAATTGCATGCCTAATCATACTATGGAACATTTATTGTTTGACAACAAGCCAAAGCACTATTAAAAACATGTTTTTCGTAATCCTTTTACAAACTAAGATAGCTTGTCTGTTTTGTATTGACAACTTGATCCAATGCCAGAGTAATATTCGTGTTCATGATATTCAAACATTGCATTTGCCCTGGACAATCAATCCATTATTTTGGTGCTGTTCTAGAGAAAGAAGAACTTATTTTCGACTTCGCAAAGAGGGATTATTGATTGACTGTTGGGCTTACTGTGTTCAGTTTGCAAAATTGGATTACTAAGCAATTGAATTCCTGCTTTCCAGCTCCAGATATCCCTATGTAACTTTTTAATCCGTAGACATAGACGAGTGCACTGACGATGCCACTCTCTGCGCCAACGGGATGTGCCAGAATACGGTCGGAGCTTACACCTGTAACTGTAACGAGGGATTTCAAGAAAATGCAGATAACAATGGCTGCGATGGTATGTTAACCTTCTTTTCCTGTCATTCTTCTTAGCGATGTCCTTGAATTTCTGAGATATTTAAAAAGGCGATTTCCTTTCTATTTACATATTGTGATGATAAGGGTATGATGCAGATATACTATACCTCTCATTTTAGATATTATTGCAGTAAAAAAGGCGCATATCGCCAGGGTTTTGAAAAGAAGGAAACTGATTATAACTATTTTTCAATTACCTGTTCTTATAATCATGAATATCATTACATAAATGACAGACGTTGGAAGGATATGGCTTTCCTGGTAAAGAAAAAAATATATATATTTTAGCGTAGTAACATGTTGATTATCTTAATGTAGTTCAGAAAGATTATTGTTAAAAATGCATGCCTAATCATACTATGGAACATTTATTGTTTGACAACAAGCCAAAGCACTATTAAAACAGGTTTTTCGTAATCCTTTTACAAACTAAGATAGCTTGTCTGTTTTGTATTGACAACTTGATCCAATGCCAGAGTAATATTCGTGTTCATGATATTCAAACATTGCATTTGCCTTGGACAATCAATTCATTATTTTGGTGCTGTTCTAGAGAAAGAAGAACTTATTTTCGAGTTCGCAAAGAGGGATTATTGATTGACTGTTGGGCTTACTGTGTTCAGTTTGCAAAATTTGATGACTAAGCAATTGAATTCCTGCTTTCCAGCTCCAGATATCCCTATGTAACTTTTTAATCCGTAGACATAGACGAGTGCACTGACGATGCCACTCTGTGCGCCAACGGGATGTGCCAGAATACGGTCGGAGCTTACACCTGTAACTGTAACGAGGGATTTCAAGAAAATGCAGATAACAATGGCTGCGATGGTATGTTAACCTTCTTTTCCTGTTATTCTTCTTAGCGATGTCCTTGAATTTCTGAGATATTTAAAAAGGCGATTTCCTTTCTATTTAAGTATTGTGATGATAAGGGTATGATGCTGATATACTATACCTCTCATTTTAGATATTATTGCAGTAGAAAGGCTATATCGCCAGGGTTTTGAAAAGAAGGAAACTGATTATAACTATTTTTCAATTACCTGTTCTTATGATCATGAATATCATTACATAAATGACAGACGTTGGAAGGATATGGCTTTCCTGGTAAAGAAAAAAATATATATATTTTGGCGTAGTAACATGTTGATTATCTTAATGTAGTTCAGAAAGATTATTGTTAAAATGCATGCCTAATCATACTATGGAACATTTATTGTTTGACAACAAGCCAATGTACTATTAAAACAGGTTTTTCGTAATCCTTTTAGAAACTAAGATAGCTTGTCTGTTTTGTATTGACAACTTGATCCAATGCCAGAGTAATATTCGTGTTCATGATATTCAAACATTGCATTTGCCTTGGACAATCAATTCATTATTTTGGTGCTGTTCTAGAGAAAGAAGAACTTATTTTCGACTTCGCAAAGAGGGATTATTGATTGACTGTTGGGCTTACTGTGTTCAGTTTGCAAAATTTGATTACTAAGCAATTGAATTCCTGCTTTCCAGCTCCAGATATCCCTATGTAACTTTTTAATCCGTAGACATAGACGAGTGCACTGACGATGCCACTCTCTGCGCCAACGGGATTTGCCAGAATACGGTCGGAGCTTACACCTGTAACTGTAACGAGGGATTTCAAGAAAATGCAGATAACAATGGCTGCGATGGTATGTTAACCTTCTTTTCCTGTTCTTCTTCTATCCTTGAATTTCTGAGATATTTAAAAAGGCGATTTCCTTTCTATTTACATATTGTGATGATAAGGGTATGATGCAGATATACTATACCTCTCATTTTAGATATTATTGCAGTAGAAAGGCGTATATCGCCAGGGTTTTGAAAAGAAGGAAACTGATTATAACTATTTTTCAATTACCTGTTCTTATAATCATGAATATCATTACATAAATGACAGACGTTGGAAGGATATGGCTTTCCTGGTAACGAAAAAAAAAATATATTTTTTAGCGTAGTAACATGTCGATTATCTTAATGTAGTTCAGAAAGATTATTGTTAAAAATGCATGCCTAACCATACTATAGAACATATATTGTTTGACAACAAGCCAAAGCACTATTAAAAATAGGTTTTTCGTAATCATTTTACAAACTTTTTCTAAGATAGCTTGTCTGTTTTGTATTGACAACTTAATCCAATGCCAGAGTAATATTCGTGTTCATGATCTGCAAACATTGCATTTGCCCTGGACAATCAATCCATTATTTTGGTGCTGTTCTAGAGAAAGAAGAACTTATTTTCGAGTTCGCAAAGAGGGATTATTGATTGACTGTTGGGCTTACTGTGTTCAGTTTGCAAAACTTGATTACTAAGTAATTGAATTCCTGCTTTCCAGCTCGAGATATCCCTATGTAACTTTTTAATCCGTAGACATAGACGAGTGCACTGACGATGCCACTCTGTGCGCCAACGGGATGTGCCAGAATACGGTCGGAGCTTACACCTGTAACTGTAACGAGGGATTTCAAGAAAATGCAGATAACAATGGCTGCGATGGTATGTTAACCTTCTTTTCCTGTTATTCTTCTTAGCGATGTCCTTGAATTTCTGAGATATTTAAAAAGGCGATTTCCTCTCTATTTACATATTGTGATGATAAGGGTATGATGCAGATATACTATACCTCTCATTTTAGATATTATTGCAGTAGAAAGGCGTATATCGCCAGGGTTTTGAAAAGAAGGAAACTGATTATAACTATTTTTCAATTACCTGTTCTTATAATCATGAATATCTTTACATAAATGACAGACGTTGGAAGGATATGGCTTTCCTGGTAAAGAAAAAAATTTTTTTTAGCGTAGTAACATGTTGATTATCTTAATGTAGTTCAGAAAGATTATTGTTAAAAATGCATGCCTAATCATACTATGGAACATTTATTGTTTGACAACAAGCCAATGTACTATTAAAACAGGTTTTTCGTAATCCTTTTACAAACTAAGATAGCTTGTCTGTTTTGTATTGACAACTTGATCCAATGCCAGAGTAATATTCGTGTTCATGATATTCAAACATTGCATTTGCCCTGGACAATCAATCCATTATTTTGGTGCTGTTCTAGAGAAAGAAGAACTTATTTTCGACTTCGCAAAGAGGGATTATTGATTGACTGTTGGGCTTACTGTGTTCAGTTTGCAAAATTTGATTACTAAGCAATTGAATTCCAGCTTTCCAGCTCCAGATATCCCTATGTAACTTTTTAATCCGTAGACATAGACGAGTGCACTGACGATGCCACTCTCTGCGCCAACGGGATGTGCCAAAATACGGTCGGAGCTTACACCTGTAACTGTAACGAGGGATTTCAAGAAAATGCAGATAACAATGGCTGCGATGGTATGTTAACCTTCTTTTCCTGTTATTCTTCTTAGCGATGTCCTTGAATTTCTGAGATATTTAAAAAGGCGATTTCCTCTCTATTTACATATTGTGATGATAAGGGTATGATGCAGATATACTATACCTCTCATTTTAGATATTATTGCAGTAGAAAGGCGTATATCGCCAGGGTTTTGAAAGAAGGAAACTGATTATAACTATTTTTCAATTACCTGTTCTTATAATCATGAATATCTTTACATAAATGACAGACGTTGGAAGGATATGGCTTTCCTGGTAAAGAAAAATTTTTTTTTTTAGCGTAGTAACATGTTGATTATCTTAATGTAGTTCAGAAAGATTATTGTTAAAAATGCATTCCTAATCATACTATGGAACATTTATTGTTTGACAACAAGCCAAAGCTATTTTAAAAACAGGTTTTTCGTAATCCTTTTACAAACTAAGATAGCTTGTCTGTTTTGTATTGACAACTTGATCCAATGCCAGAGTAATATTCGTGTTCATGATATTCAAACATTGCATTTGCCCTGGACAATCAATCCATTATTTTGGTGCTGTTCTAGAGAAAGAAGAACTTATTTTCGACTTCGCAAAGAGGGATTATTGATTGACTGTTGGGCTTACTGTGTTCAGTTTGCAAAATTTGATTACTAAGCAATTGAATTCCAGCTTTCCAGCTCCAGATATCCCTATGTAACTTTTTAATCCGTAGACATAGACGAGTGCACTGACGATGCCACTCTGTGCGCCAACGGGATGTGCCAGAATACGGTCGGAGCTTACACCTGTAACTGTAACGAGGGATTTCAAGAAAATGCAGATAACAATGGCTGCGATGGTATGTTAACCTTCTTTTCCTGTTATTCTTCTTAGCGATGTCCTTGAATTTCTGAGATATTTAAAAAGGCGATTTCCTCTCTATTTACATATTGTGATGATAAGGGTATGATGCAGATATACTATACCTCTCATTTTAGATATTATTGCAGTAGAAAGGCGTATATCGCCAGGGTTTTGAAAAGAAGGAAACTGATTATAACTATTTTTCAATTACCTGTTCTTATGATCATGAATATCATTTACATAAATGACAGACGTTGGAAGGATATGGCTTTCCTGGTAAAGAAAAAATATATTATTTTTTAGCGTAGTAACATGTTGATTATCTTAATGTAGTTCAGAAAGATTATTGTTAAAAATGCATGCCTAATCATACTATGGAACATTTATTGTTGACAACAAGCCAAAGCACTTATAAAAACAGGTTTTTCGTAATCCTTTTACAAACTAAGATAGCTTGTCTGTTTTGTATTGACAACTTGATCCAATGCCAGAGTAATATTCGTGTTCATGATATTCAAACATTGCATTTGCCCTGGACAATCAATCCATTATTTTGGTGCTGTTTTAGAGAAAGAAGAACTTATTTTCGACTTCGCAAAGAGGTATTATTGATTGTCTGTTGGGCTTACTGTGTTCAGTTTGCAGAATTCGATTACTAAGCAATTGAATTCCTGCTTTCCAGCTCGAGATATCCCTATGTAACTTTTTTAATCCGTAGACATAGACGAGTGCACTGACGATGACACTCTGTGCGCCAACGGGATGTGCCAGAATACGGTCGGAGCTTACACCTGTAACTGTAACGAGGGATTTCAAGAAAATGCAGATAACAATGGCTGCGATGGTATGTTAACCTTCTTTTCCTGTTATTCTTCTTAGCGATGTCCTTGAATTTCTGAGATATTTAAAAAGGCGATTTCCTTTCTATCTACGTATTGTGATAAGGGTATGATGCAGATATACTGTACCTCTCATTTCAGATATTATTGCAGTAGAAAGGCTTATATCGCCAGGGTTTTTAAAAGAAGGAAACTGATTATAACTATTTTTCAATTACCTGTTCTTATGATCATGAATATCATTACATAAATGACAGACGTTGGAAGGATATGGCTTTCCTGGTAAAAAAAAAAAAAAAAAAAAAAAAATATTGTTTAGCGTAATAATATAGTGATTATTTTAATGTAGTTCAGAAAGATTATTTTTAAAAATGCATGCCTAATCATAATATGGAACATTTATTGTTTGACAACAAGCCAATGTACTATTAAAACAGGTTTTTCGTAATCCTTTCACAAACTAAGATAGCTTGTCTGTTTTGTATTGACAACTTAATCCAATGCAAGAGTAATATTCGTGTTCATGATATTCAAACATTGTATTTGCCCTGGACAATCAATTCATTATTTTGGTGCTGTTTTAGAGAAAGAAGAACTTATTTTCGACTTCGCAAAGAGGGATTATTGATTGACTGTTGGGCTTACTGTGTTCAGTTTGCAAAATCTGATTACTAGGCAATTGAATTCCTGCTTCTCCAGCTCCAGATATCCCTATGTAACTTTTTAATCCTAGACATTGACGAGTGCACTGACGATGCCACTCTGTGCGCCAACGGGATATGCCAGAATACGGTCGGATCATACACCTGTAACTGTAACGAGGGATTTCAAGGAAATGCAGATAACAATGGCTGCGATGGTATGTTAACCTTCCTTTCCTGTTATTCTTCTTACCGATGTCCTTGAATTTCTAAGATATTTTAAAATGCAATTTCCTTTCTACTTACATATTATGAAGATAAGCGTAAGATGCAGATATATTATACCTCTTATTTTAGATATAAATGCCGTAGAAAAGCTTATATCGCAAGTGTTTTGAAAAGAAGGAAACTGATTATTAATATTTTTTCATTTAAATATTCTTATGATCGTGAATATCATTACATAAATGACAGACGTTGGAAGGATATGGCTTTCCTGGTAAAAAAAAAAAATGTATATTGTTTAGCGTAATAATATAGTGAATATTTTAATGTAGTTCAGAAAGATTATTATTAAAATGCATGCCTAATCATACTATGGAACATTTATTGTTTGACAACAAGCCAATGTACTATTAAAACAGGTTTTTCATAATCCTTTTACAAACTAAGATAGCTTGTCTGTTTTGTATTGACAACTTAATCCAATGCCAGAGTAATATTCGTGTTCATGATATTCAAACATTGTATTTGCCCTGGACAATCAATTCATTATTTTGGTGCTGTTTTAGAGAAAGAAGAACTTATTTTCGACTTCGCAAAGAGGGATTATTGATTGACTGTTGGGCTTACTGTGTTCCGTTTGCAAAATTTGATTACTAAGCAATTGAATTCCTGCTTTCCAGCTCCAGATATCCCTATGTAGCTTTTTTAATCCGTAGACAATGACGAGTGCACTGACGATGACACTCTCTGCGCCAACGGGATGTGCCAGAATACGGTTGGAGCTTACACCTGTAACTGTAACGAGGGATTTCAGGAAAACGCAGATAACAATGGATGCGATGGTATGTTAACCTTCTTTTCCTGTTATTCTTCTTAGCGATGTCCTTGAATTTCTGAGATATTTAAAAAGGCGATTTCCTTTCTATTTACATATTATGATGATAAGGGTATGATGCAGATATACTATACCTCTTATTTTAGATATTATTGCGGTAGAAAGGCTTATATCGCCAGGGTTTTGAAAAGAAGGAAACAGATTATAACAATTTTTCAATTACCTGTTCTTATGATCATGAATATCATTACATAAATGACAAACGTTGGAAGGATATGGCTTTCCTGGTAAAGAAGAAAAAAATTTTTTTTAGCGTAGTAACATGTTGATTATCTTAATGTAGTTCAGAAAGATTATTGTTAAAAATGCATGCCTAATCATACTATGGAACATTTATTGTTTGACAGCAAGCCAAAACACTATTAAAAACAGGTTTTTCGTAATCCTTTTACAAACTAAGATAGCTTGTCTGTTTTGTATTGACAACTTAATCCAATGCCAGAGTAATATTCGTGTTCATGATATTCAAACATTGCATTTGCCCTTGACAATCAATTCATTATGTTGGTGCTGTTCTAGAGAAAGAAGAACTTATTTTCGACTTCGCAAAGAGGGATTATTGATTGATTGTTGGGCTTACTGTGTTCCGTTTGCAAAATCTGATTACTAGGAAATTGAATTCCTACTTCTCCAGCTCCAGATATCCCTATGTAACTTTTTAATCCTAGACATTGACGAGTGCACTGACGATGCCACTCTGTGCGCCAACGGGATATGCCAGAATGCGGTCGGATCATACACCTGTAACTGTAACGAGGGATTTCAAGAAAATGCAGATAACAATGGATGCGATGGTATGTTAACCTTCTTTTCCTGTTATTCTTCTTAGCGATGTCCTTGAATTTCTGAGATATTTAAAAAGGCGATTTCCTTTCTATTTACGTATTGTGATGATAAGGGTATGATGCAGATATACTATACCTCTTATTTTAGATATTATTGCAGTAGAAAGGCTTATATCGCCAGGGTTTTGAAAAGAAGGAAACTGATTATAACTATTTTTCAATTACCTGTTCTTATGATCATGAATATCATTACATAAATGACAGACGTTGGAAGGATATGGCTTTCCTGGTAAAAAAAAAAGAAAAAAAATATTGTTTAGCGTAATAATATAGTGATTATTTTAATGTAGTTCAGAAAGATTATTGTAAAAATGTATGCCTAATCATGCTATGGAACATTTATTGTTTGACAACAAGCTTAAGCACTATTAAAAACATGTTTTTCGTAATCCTTTTACAAACTAAGATAGCTTGTCTGTTTTGTATTGACAACTTAATAAAATGCAAGAGTAATATTCGTGTTCATGATATTCAAACATTGCATTTGCCCTTGACAATCAATTCATTATGTTGGTGCTGTTCTAGAGAAAGAAGAACTTATTTTCGACTTCGCAAAGAGGGATTATTGATTGACTGTTGGGCTTACTGTGTTCAGTTTGCAAAATTTGATTACTAAGCAATTGAATTCCTGCTTTCCAGCTCCAGATATCCCTATGTAACTTTTTAATCCGTAGACATTGACGAGTGCACTGACGATGACACTCTCTGCGCCAACGGGATGTGCCAGAATACGGTTGGAGCTTACACCTGTAACTGTAACGAGGGATTTCAAGAAAATGCAGATAACAATGGATGCGATGGTATGTTAACCTTCCTTTCCTGTTATTCTTCTTAGCGATGTCCTTGAATTTCTGAGATATTTAAAAAGGCGATTTCCTTTCTATTTACATATTATGATGATAAGGGTATGAAGCAGATATACTATACCTCTCATTTTAGATATTATTGCGGTAGAAAGGCTTATATCGCCAGGGTTTTGAAAAGAAGGAAACAGATTATAACAATTTTTCAATTACCTGTTCTTATGATCATGAATATCATTACATAAATGACAAACGTTGGAAGGATATGGCTTTCCTGGTAAAGAAGAAAAAATTTTTTTTTAGCGTAGTAACATGTTGATTATCTTAATGTAGTTCAGAAAGATTATTGTTAAAAATGCATGCCTAATCATACTATGGAACATTTATTGTTTGACAGCAAGCCAAAACACTATTAAAAACAGGTTTTTCGTAATCCTTTTACAAACTAAGATAGCTTGTCTGTTTTGTATTGACAACTTAATCCAATGCCAGAGAAATATTCGTGTTCATGATATTCAAACATTGCATTTGCCCTTGACAATCAATTCATTATGTTGGTGCTGTTCTAGAGAAAGAAGAACTTATTTTCGACTTCGCAAAGACGGATTATTGATTGATTGTTGGGCTTACTGTGTTCCGTTTGCAAAATCTGATTACTAGGAAATTGAATTCCTACTTCTCCAGCTCCAGATATCCCTATGTAACTTTTTAATCCTAGACATTGACGAGTGCACTGACGATGCCACTCTGTGCGCCAACGGGATATGCCAGAATGCGGTCGGATCATACACCTGTAACTGTAACGAGGGATTTCAAGAAAATGCAGATAACAATGGATGCGATGGTATGTTAACCTTCTTTTCCTGTTATTCTTCTTAGCGATGTCCTTGAATTTCTGAGATATTTAAAAAGGCGATTTCCTTTCTATTTACGTATTGTGATGATAAGGGTATGATGCAGATATACTATACCTCTCATTTTAGATATTATTGCAGTAGAAAGGCTTATATCGCCAGGGTTTTGAAAAGAAGGAAACTGATTATAACTATTTTTCAATTACCTGTTCTTATGATCATGAATATCATTACATAAATGACAGACGTTGGAAGGATATGGCTTTCCTGGTAAAAAAAAAAGAAAAAAAATATTGTTTAGCGTAATAATATAGTGATTATTTTAATGTAGTTCAGAAAGATTATTGTAAAAAATGTATGCCTAATCATGCTATGGAACATTTATTGTTTGACAACAAGCTTAAGCACTATTAAAAACATGTTTTTCGTAATCCTTTTACAAACTAAGATAGCTTGTCTGTTTTGTATTGACAACTTAATAAAATGCAAGAGTAATATTCGTGTTCATGATATTCAAACATTGCATTTGCCCTTGACAATCAATTCATTATGTTGGTGCTGTTCTAGAGAAAGAAGAACTTATTTTCGACTTCGCAAAGAGGGATTATTGATTGACTGTTGGGCTTACTGTGTTCAGTTTGCAAAATCTGATTACTAGGCAATTGAATTCCTGCTTCTCCAGCTCCATATATCCCTATGTAACTTTTTAATCCTAGACATTGACGAGTGCACTGACGATGCCACTCTGTGCGCCAACGGGATATGCCAGAATACGGTCGGATCATACACCTGTAACTGTAACGAGGGATTTCAAGGAAATGCAGATAACAATGGATGCGATGGTATGTTAACCTTCCTTTCCTGTTATTCTTCTTACCGATGTCCTTGAATTTCTAAGATATTTTAAAATGCAATTTCCTTTCTACTTACATATTATGAAGATAAGCGTAAGATGCAGATATATTATGCCTCTCATTTTAGATATAAATGCGGTAGAAAAGCTTAAATCCCCAGGGTTTTGAAAAGAAAGAAACTGATTATTACTATTTTTTCATTTAAATATTCTTATGATCATGAATATCATTACATAAATGACAGACGTTGGAAGGATATGGCTTTCCTGGTAAAAAAAAAAGATATTGTTTAGCGTAATAATATAGTGATTATTTTAATGTAGTTCAGAAAGATTATTTTAAAAATGCATGCCTAATCATACTATGGAACATTTATTGTTTGACAACAAGCCAATGTACTATTAAAACAGGTTTTTCGTAATCCTTTCACAAACTAAAATAGCTTGTCTGTTTTGTATTGACAACTTAATCCAATGCCAGAGTAATATTCGTGTTCATGATATTCAAACATTGTATTTGCCCTGGACAATCAATTCATTATTTTGGTGCTGTTTTAGAGAAAGAAGAACTTATTTTCGACTTCGCAAAGAGGGATTATTGATTGACTGTTGGGCTTACTGTGTTCAGTTTGCAAAATCTGATTACTAGGCAATTGAATTCCTGCTTCTCCAGCTCCAGATATCCCTATGTAACTTTTTAATCCGTAGACATAGACGAGTGCACTGACGATGCCACTCTGTGCGCCAACGGGATATGCCAGAATACGGTCGGATCATACACCTGTAACTGTAACGAGGGATTTCAAGGAAATGCAGATAACAGTGGATGCGATGGTATGTCAACCTTCCTTTCCTGTTATTCTTCTTACCGATGTCCTTCAATTTCTAAGATATTTTAAAATGCAATTTCCTTTCTACTTACATATTATGAAGATAAGCGTAAGATGCAGATATATTATACCTCTCAGTTTAGATATAAATGCAGTAGAACAGCTTATATCGCCAGAGTTTTGAAAAGAAAGAAACTGATTATTACTATTTTTTCATTTAAATATTCTTATGATCGTGAATATCATTACATAAATGACAAACGTTGGAAGGATATGACTTTCCTGGTAAAAAAAAAAAATATATATATATATTTTTTTTAGCGTAATAACATATTGATTATTTTAATGTAGTTCAGAAAGATTATTGTTAAAAATGCATGCCTAATCATACTATGGAACATTTATTGTTTGACAACAAGCCAAAGCACTATTAAAAACAGGTTTTTCGTAATCCTTTTACAAACTAAGATAGCTTGTCTGTTTTGTATTGACAACTTGATCCAATGCCAGAGTAATATTCGTGTTCATGATATTCAAACATTGCATTTGCCCTGGACAATTAATTCATTATTTTGGTGCTGTTTTAGAGAAAGAAGAACTTATTTTCGACTTCGCAAAGAGGGATTATTGATTGACTGTTGGGCTTACTGTGTTCCGTTTGCAAAATTTGATTACTAGGAAATTGAATTCCTGCTTCTCCAGCTCCAGATATCCCTATGTAACTTTTTAATCCTAGACATTGACGAGTGCACTGACGATGCCACTCTGTGCGCCAACGGGATATGCCAGAGTACGGTCGGATCATACACCTGTAACTGTAACGAGGGATTTCAAGGAAATGCAGATAACAATGGATGCGATGGTATGTTAACCTTCCTTTCCTGTTATTCTCTTACCGATGTCCTTGAATTTCTAAGATATTTTAAAATGCAATTTCCTTTCTACTTACATATTATGAAGATAAGCGTAAGATGCAGATATATTATACCTCTTATTTTAGATATAAATGCGGTAGAAAAGCTTATATCGCAAGTGTTTTGAAAAGAAGGAAACTGATTATTAATATTTTTTCATTTAAATATTCTTATGATCGTGAATATCATTACATAAATGACAGACGTTGGAAGGATATGGCTTTCCTGGTAAAAAAAAAATGTATATTGTTTAGCGTAATAATATAGTGAATATTTAATGTAGTTCAGAAAGATTATTATTAAAATGCATGCCTAATCATACTATGGAACATTTATTGTTTGACAACAAGCCAATGTACTATTAAAACAGGTTTTTCATAATCCTTTTACAAACTAAGATAGCTTGTCTGTTTTGTATTGACAACTTAATCCAATGCCAGAGTAATATTCGTGTTCATGATATTCAAACATTGTATTTGCCCTGGACAATCAATTCATTATTTTGGTGCTGTTTTAGAGAAAGAAGAACTTATTTTCGACTTCGCAAAGAGGGATTATTGATTGACTGTTGGGCTTACTGTGTTCAGTTTGCAAAATCTGATTACTAGGCAATTGAATTCCTGCTTCTCCAGCTCCAGATATCCCTATGTAACTTTTTAATCCTAGACATTGACGAGTGCACTGACGATGCCACTCTGTGCGCCAACGGGATATGCCAGAATACGGTCGGATCATACACCTGTAACTGTAACGAGGGATTTCAAGAAAATGCAGATAACAATGGCTGCGATGGTATGTTAACCTTCTTTTCCTGTTATTCTTCTTCGCGATGTCCTTGAATTTCTGAGATATTTAAAAATGCAATTTCCTTTCTACTTACATATTATGAAGATAAGCGTAAGATGCAGGTATATTATACCTCTCATTTTAGATATAAATGCGGTAGAAAAGTTTATATCGCCAGGGTTTTGAAAAGAAAGAAACTGATTATAACTATTTTTTCATTTAAATATTCTTATGATCGTGAATATCATTACATAGATGACAGACGTTGGAAGGATATGGCTTTCCTGGTAAAAAAAAAAAAAAAAATATTGTTTAGCGTAATAATATAGAGATTATTTTAATGTAGTTCAGAAAGATTATTATTAAAAATGCATGCCTAATCATACTATGGAACATTTATTGTTTGACAACAAGCCAAAGCACTATTAAAAACAGGTTTTTCGTAATCCTTTTACAAACTAAGATAGCTTGTCTGTTTTGTATTGACAACTTGATCCAATGCCAGAGTAATATTCGTGTTCATGATATTCAAACATTGCATTTGCCCTGGACAATCAATCCATTATTTTGGTGCTGTTTTAGAGAAAGGAGAACTTATTTTCGACTTCGCAAAGAGGGATTATTGATTGACTGTTGGGCTTACTGTGTTCAGTTTGCAAAATTTGATTACTAAGCAATTGAATTCCTGCTTTCCAGCTCCAGATATCCCTATGTAACTTTTTAATCCGTAGACATAGACGAGTGCACTGACGATGCCACTCTCTGCCCCAACGGGATGTGCCAGAATACGGTCGGAGCTTACACCTGTAACTGTAACGAGGGATTTCAAGAAAATGCAGATAACAATGGCTGCGATGGTATGTTAACCTTCTTTTCCTGTTATTCTTCTTAGCGATGTCCTTGAATTTCTGAGATATTTAAAAAGGCGATTTCCTTTCTATTTACATATTGTGATGATAAGGGTATGATGCAGATATACTATACCTCTCATTTTAGATATTATTGCGGTAGAAAGGCTTATATCGCAAGGGTTTTAAGAAAGAAGGAAACAGATTATAACTATTTTTCAATTACCTGTTCTTATGATCATGAACATCATTACATTAATGACAAACGTTGGAAGGATATGGCTTTCCTGGTAAAGAAAAAAAAAATATTTTTTAGCGTAGTAACATGTTGATTATCTTAATGTAGTTCAGAAAGATTATTGTTAAAAATGCATGCCTAATCATACTATGGAACATATATTGTTTGACAACAAGCCAAAGCACTATTAAAAACATTTTTTTCGTAATCCTTTTACAAACTAAGATAGCTTGTCTGTTTTGTATTGACAACTTAATCCAATGCCAGAGTAATATTCGTGTTCATGATATTCAAACATTGCATTTGCCCTTGACAATCAATTCATTATTTTGCTGCTGTTTTAGAGAAAGAAGAACTTATTTTCGACTTCGCAAAGAGGGATTATTGATTGACTGTTGGGCTTACTGTGTTCCGTTTGCAAAATTTGATTACTAAGCAATTGAATTCCTGCTTTCCAGCTCCAGATATCCCTATGTAACTTTTTAATCCGTAGACATAGACGAGTGCACTGACGATGCCACTCTGTGCGCCAACGGGATGTGCCAGAATACGGTCGGAGCTTACACCTGTAACTGTAACGAGGGATTTCAAGAAAATGCAGATAACAATGGCTGCGATGGTATGTTAACCTTCTTTTCCTGTTATTCTTCTTAGCGATGTCCTTGAATTTCTGAGATATTTAAAAAGGCGATTTCCTTTCTATTTACATATTGTGATGATAAGGGTATGATGCAGATATACTATACCTCTCATTTTAGATATTATTGCGGTAGAAAGGCTTATATCGCAAGGGTTTTGAAAAGAAGGAAACAGATTATAACTATTTTTCAATGGCCTGTTCTTATGATCATGAACATCATTACATTAATGACAAACGTTGGAAGGATATGGATTTCCTGGTAAAGAAAAAAAAATATTTTTTAGCGTAGTAACATGTTGATTATCTTAATGTTGTTCAGAAAGATTATTGTTAAAAATGCATGCCTAATCATACTATGGAACATTTATTGTTTGACAAGAAGCCAATGTACTATTAAAACAGGTTTTTCGTAATCCTTTTACAAACTAAGATAGCTTGTCTGTTTTGTATTGACAACTTAATCCAATGCAAGAGTAATATTCGTGTTCATGATATTCAAACATTGCATTTGCCCTTGACAATCAATTCATTATGTTGGTGCTGTTCTAGAGAAAGAAGAACTTATTTTCGACTTCGCAAAGAGGGATTATTGATTGACTGTTGGGCTTACTGTGTTCAGTTTGCAAAATCTGATTACTAGGCAATTGAATTCCTGCTTCTCCAGCTCCAGATAACCCTATGTAACTTTTTAATCCTAGACATTGACGAGTGCACTGACGATGCCACTCTGTGCGCCAACGGGATGTGCCAGAATACGGTTGGAGCTTACACCTGTAACTGTAACGAGGGATTTGAAGAAAATGCAGATAACAATGGATGCGATGGTATGTTAACCTTCTTTTCCTGTTATTCTTCTTAGCGATGTCCTTGAATTTCTTAGATATTTAAAAAGGCGATTTCCTTTCTATTTACATATTATGATGATAAGGGTATGAAGCAGATCTACTATACCTCTCATTTTATATATTATTGCGGTAGAAAGGCTTATATCGCAAGGGTTTTGAAAAGAAGAAAACTGATTATAACTATTTTTTCAATTACTTGTTCTTATGATCATGAATATCATTACATAAATGACAAACGTTGGAAGGATATGGCTTTCCTGGTGAAAAAAAAAGTTAGCGTAGTAACATAATTATTATTTTAATGTCGTTCAGAAAGATTGTTGTTAAAAATACATGCCTAATCATACTATGGAACATTTATTGTTTGACAACAAGCCAAAGCACTTTTAAAAACAGGTTTTTCGTAATCCTTTTAAAACTAAGATGGCTTGTCTGTTTTGTATTGACAAATTAATCCAAATTAAGCCAGAGTAATATTCGTGTTCATGATATTCAAACATTGCATTTGCCCTTGACAACCAATTCATTATTTTGGTGCTGTTTTAGAGAAAGAAGAACTTATTTTCGACTTCGCAAAGAGGGATTATTGGTTGACTGTTGGGCTTACTGTGTTCCGTTTGCAAAATTTGATTACTAGGCAATTGAATTCCTGCTTCTCCAACTCGAGATATCCCTATGTACCTTTTTAATCCGTAGACATTGACGAGTGCACTGACGATGACACTCTCTGCACCAACGGGATGTGCCAGAATACGGTCGGAGCTTACACCTGTAACTGTAACGAGGGATTTCAAGAAAATGCAGATAACAATGGATGCGATGGTACGTTAACCTTCCTTTCCTGTTATTCTTCTTAGCGATGTCCTTGAATTTCTGAGATATTTGAAGAGGCATTTCCTTTCTATTTACATATTACGATGATAAGGGTATGAAGCAGATATACTATACCTCTCATTTTAGATATTAATGCGGTAGAAAGGCTTATATCGCAAAGGTTTTTTCAATTACCTGTTCTTATGATCATGAATATCATTACACAAATGACAAACGTTGGAAGGATATGGCTTTCCCGGTTAATTTTTTTTTTTTTTAGCGTAGTAACATATTGATTATTTTAATATAGTTCAGATAGATTATTGTTAAAAATGCATCCCTAATCATACTCATGAATATTTATTGTTTGACAACCAGCCAAAGTACTATTAAAAACAGGTTTTTCGTAATCCTTTTAAAACTAAGATAGCTTGTCTGTTTTGTATTGACAACTTAATCCAATGCAAGAGTAATATTCGTGTTCATGATATTCAAACATTGCATTTGCCCTTGACAATCAATTCATTATGTTGGTGCTGTTCTAGAGAAAGAAGAACTTATTTTCGACTTCGCAAAGAGGGATTATTGATTGACTGTTGGGCTTACTGTGTTCAGTTTGCAAAATCTGATTACTAGGCAATTGAATTCCTGCTTCTCCAGCTCCAGATATCCCTATGTAACTTTTTAATCCTAGACATTGACGAGTGCACTGACGATGCCACTCTGTGCGCCAACGGGATATGCCAGAATACGGTCGGATCATACACCTGTAACTGTAACGAGGGATTTCAAGAAATGCAGATAACAATGGCTGCGATGGTATGTTAACCTTCTTTTCCTGTTATTCTTCTTAGCGATGTCCTTGAATTTCTGAGATATTTAAAAAGGCGATTTCCTTTCTATTTACATATTGTGATGATAAGGGTATGATGCAGATATACTATACCTCTCATTTTAGATATTATTGCAGTAGAAAGGCTTATATCGCAAGGGTTTTGAAAAGAAGGAAACTGATTATAACTATTTTTTCATTTACCTGTTCTTATGATCATGAATATCATTACATAAATGACAAACAATGGAAGGATATGGCTTTCCTGGTAAAGAAAAAAAAAATTATTTTTTAGCGTAGTAACATGTTGATTATCTTAATGTAGTTCAGAAAGATTATTGTTAAAAATGCATGCCTAATCATACTATGGAACATATATTGTTTGACAACAAGCCAAAGCACTATTAAAAACATTTTTTTCGTAATCCTTTTACAAACTAAGATAGCTTGTCTGTTTTGTATTGACAACTTAATCCAATGCCAGAGTAATATTCGTGTTCATGATATTCAAACATTGCATTTGCCCTTGACAATCAATTCATTATTTTGGTGCTGTTTTAGAGAAAGAAGAACTAATTTTCGACTTCGCAAAGAGGGATTATTGGTTGATTGTTGGGCTTACTGTGTTCCGTTTGCAAAATTTGATTACTAGGCAATTGAATTCCTGGTTCTCCAACTCGAGATATCCCTATGTAACTTTTTAATCCGTAGACATAGACGAGTGCAGTGACGATGACACTCTCTGCGTCAACGGGATGTGCCAGAATACGGTCGGAGCTTACACCTGTAACTGTAACGAGGGAGTTCAAGAAAATGCAGATAAACAATGGCTGCGATGGTATGTTAACCTTCTTTTCCTGTTATTCTTCTTAGCGATGTCCTTGAATTCGGAGATATTTAAAAGGCGATTTCCTTTCTATTTACATATTGTGATGATAAGGGTATGATGCAGATATACTATACCTCTCATTTTAGATATTATTGCGGTAGAAAGGCTTATATTGCAAGGGTTTTAAAAAGAAAGAAGGAAACAGATTATAACTATTTTTCAATTGCCTGTTCTTATGATCATGAACATCATTACATTAATGACAAACGTTGGAAGGATATGGCTTTCCTGGTAAAGAAAAAAAAATATTTTTTAGCGTTGTAACATGATGATTATCTTAATGTAGTTCAGAAAGATTATTGTTAAAAATGCATGCCTAATCATACTATGGAACATTTATTGTTTGACAACAAGCCAATGTACTATCAAAACAGGTTTTTCGTAATCCTTTTACAAACTAAGATAGCTTGTCTGTTTTGTATTGACAACTTAATCCAATGCAAGAGTAATATTCGTGTTCATGATATTCAAACATTGCATTTGCCCTTGACAATCAATTCATTATGTTGGTGTTGTTCTAGAGAAAGAAGAACTTATTTTCAACTTCGCAAAGAGGGATTATTGATTGACTGCTGGGCTTACTGTGTTCAGTTTGCAAAATCTGATTACTAAGAAATTGAATTCCTGCTTCTCCAGCTCCAGATATCCCTATGTAACTTTTTAATCCGTAGACATAGACGAGTGCACTGACGATGCCACTCTGTGCGCCAACGGGATGTGCCAGAATACGGTCGGAGCTTACACCTGTAACTGTAACGAGGGATTTCAAGAAAATGCAGATAACAATGGCTGCGATGGTATGTTAACCTTCTTTTCCTGTTATTCTTCTTAGCGATGTCCTTGAATTTCTGAGATATTTAAAAAGGCGATTTCCTTTCTATTTACATATTGTGATGATAAGGGTATGATGCAGATATACTATACCTCTCATTTTAGATATTATTGCGGTAGAAAGGCTTATATCGCAAGGGTTTTAAAAAGGAAGAAGGAAACAGATTATAACTATTTTTCAATTGCCTGTTCTTATGATCATGAACATCATTACATTAATGACAAACGGAAGGATATGGCTTTCCTGGTAAAGAAAAAAAAATATTTTTAAGCGTAGTAACATGTTGATTATCTTAATGTAGTTCAGAAAGATTATTGTTAAAAATGCATGCCTAATCATACTATGGAACATTTATTGTTTGACAACAAGCCAATGTACTATTAAAACAGGTTTTTCGTAATCCTTTTACAAACTAAGATAGCTTGTCTGTTTTGTATTGACAACTTAATCCAATGCCAGAGTAATATTCGTGTTCATGATATTCAAACATTGTATTTGCCCTTGACAATCAATTCATTATTTTGGTGCTGTTTTAGAGAAAGAAGAACTTATTTTCGACTTCGCAAAGAGGGATTATTGATTGACTGTTGGGCTTACTGTGTTCAGTTTGCAAAATCTGATTACTGGGAAATTGAATTCCTGCTTCTCCAGCTCCAGATATCCCTATGTAACTTTTTAATCCTAGACATTGACGAGTGCACTGACGATGCCACTCTGTGCGCCAACGGGATATGCCAGAATACGGTCGGATCATACACCTGTAACTGTAACGAGGGATTTCAAGAAAATGCTGATAACAGTGGATGCGATGGTATGTTAACCTTCCTTTCCTGTTATTCTTCTTACCGATGTCCTTGAATTTCTAAGATATTTTAGAATGCGTTTCCTTTCTACTTACATATTATGAAGATAAGCGTAAGATGCAGATATATTATGCCTCTCATTTTAGATATAAATGCAGTAGAAAAGCTTAAATCCCCAGGGTTTTGAAAAGAAAGAAACTGATTATTACTATTTTTTCATTTAAATATTCTTATGATCATGAATATCATTACATAAATGACAGACGTTGGAAGGATATGGCTTTCCTGGTAAAAAAAAAAAATATATATATATATTTTTTTTAGCGTAATAACATATTGATTATTTTAATGTAGTTCAGAAAGATTATTGTTAAAAATGCATGCCTAATCATACTATGGAACATTTATTGTTTGACAAGAAGCCAATGTACTATTAAAACAGGTTTTTCGTAATCTTTTTACAAACTAAGATAGCTTGTCTGTTTTGTATTGACAACTTAATCCAATGCAAGAGTAATATTCGTGTTCATGATATTCAAACATTGCATTTGCCCTTGACAATCAATTCATTATGTTGGTGCTGTTTTAGAGAAAGAAGAACTTATTTTCGACTTCGCAAAGAGGGATTATTGTGACTGTTGGGCTTACTGTGTTCAGTTTGCAAAATTGATTACTAGGCAATTGAATTCCTGGCTTCTCCAGCTCCAGATAACCCTATGTAACTTTTTAATCCTAGACATTGACGAGTGGCAGCTGACGATGCCACTCTGTGCGCCAACGGGATGTGCCAGAATACGGTCGGAGCTTACACCTGTAACTGTAACGAGGGATTTCAAGAAAATGCAGATACAATGGCTGCGATGGTATGTTAACCTTCTTTTCCTGTTATTCTTCTTAGCGATGTCCTTGAATTTCTGAGATATTTAAAAAGGCGATTTCCTTTCTATTTACATATTATGATGATAAGGGTATGATGCAGATATACTATACCTCTCATTTTATATTATTGCGGTAGAAAGGCTTATATCGCCAGGGTTTTGAAAAGAAGAAACTGATTATAACTATTTTTCAATTACCTGTTCTTATGATCATGAATATCATTACATAAATGACAAACGTTGGAAGGATATGGCTTTCCTGGTAAAGAAAAAAAAATATTTTTTAGCGTTGTAACATGATTATTATCTTAATGTAGTTCAGAAAGATTATTGTTAAAAATGCATGCCTAATCATACTATGGAACATTTATTGTTTGACAACAAGCCAATGTACTATTAAAACAGGTTTTTCGTAATCCTTTTACAAACTAAGATAGCTTGTCTGTTTTGTATTGACAACTTAATCCAATGCCAGAGTAATATTCGTGTTCATGATATTCAAACATTGCATTTGCCCTTGACAATCAATTCATTATTTTGGTGCTGTTTGAGAGAAGAAGAACTTATTTTCGACTTCGCAAAGAGGGATTATTGATTGACTGTTGGGCTTACTGTGTTCAGTTTGCAAAATCTGATTACTAAGCAATTGAATTCCTGCTTCTCCAGCTCCAGATATCCCTATGTAACTTTTTAATCCGTAGACATGACGAGTGCACTGACGATGCCACTCTGTGCGCCAACGGGATGTGCCAGAATACGGTCGGAGCTTACACCTGTAACTGTAACGAGGGATTTCAAGAAAATGCAGATAACAATGGCTGCGATGGTATGTTAACCTTCCTTTCCTGTTATTCTTCTTAGCGATGTCCTTGAATTCTGAGATATTTAAAAGGCGATTTCCTTTCTATTTACATATTGTGATGATAGGGTATGATGCAGATATACTATACCTCTCATTTTAGATATTATTGCAGTAGAAAGGCTTATATCGCCA